>NMRA01000233.1:3686-118642 GCA_002633005.1 Phoronis australis | reverse complement strand
AAAGCGATGCTAAGGTACTCCCAAAGCGCGCGTGAGACGATAATTAGTACATCCCGGTACGCAGCAACAGTGTGGCATGTTGACTGACTAGTAAATGAAAGCAAACGACGACGTAACTTAACACAACCGAGGTAGAACAATGACTGACTCGGCAACTCTCACAGTCAGACTATATGAAAAGAAATTGGCGGGAAATGCTTGCCTCCTAAAACGTCACTTCCGGAATAGCGGACGAGTAATTAACAAAATTACGAAAAGCTGTAATAAAGTGGAAAATATGTCTAGGATAACCAAGCAACCTTATTTTAGCTCAAAATGACATGAAAAAAGGTTGCCTTCGCCTTTAATTTCTGGTTCAGATAGGTGGCGATATGAGTCACCAGCCCACGTGGTCAACCCCCATTGCTTCCTGAAAGTCTCCCATAGTTTCACTTAGTGACCATATCCTCTGTAGCTTATGGCACAACACATTGACTACAATAAATTCACTTTAAGACTGCAGTATTCCGCATCTGCTTATGTGCTATCTCACTTAAATATGTTACTTTCTTCAGCGATCCTCTCTGGTTCTATACATATCCGCGAAGCAAGTGTACAAGAATTAAGATGGGCTTGGCAAAGAATAGCTTCTCTATTTTTTTGTCACCGATAACTTTTTTACCATGTGCGATAACCAGAAAGTATTTCAATTGACACATGCAAAAAGTAGCACGTGAACATATACCCAAAGGAATATGTAGGATTTATGTCCCATGGACTTTTTGTTCAGTGAACTAGCATGAGCTACACTCTTTCCTAGGCTCGCACTAGACTTTTAAAAGTATTAGCCAAAATGGCTTAAGCATCTGAAAACTTTTAGCCATTTTCAAAAATTATTAGCTAAACACTTTCTCCGGGAGGTGGGTATGCCAGCCACATGGGCATGAGGTTCACCAAAAAATGGGTAGGGGCTCTCCCCTATTCCCGGGTTACAGCAGGTGTACGCCAACCACATGGCCATTTCATTGATGTTGACCCAAAAAATTAAACAGTGGTTTTGCCCCTATTCCCGAGTTACGCATTTCATTGACCTTAAAAATTAGGGATTCCACCCTAGCCC
The DNA here is from genome assembly GCA_002633005.1 of Phoronis australis. NCBI lineage: Eukaryota > Metazoa > Phoronida > Phoronidae > Phoronis > Phoronis australis. The sequence continues at coordinate 117,543 of NMRA01000233.1, read as the reverse complement.
CGGGTTACGGTGGGGATACCCCTGCCTCGTAGGCATTTTGATGAACAAGACATTTAGATCCAAAAACATTAACATAACTTATGGCTTGCAAATTAAAGCTAAATTATGCAGAGTAGTGAATATAAAATTTATTAAGTAACATTTCCTCTATCTTGCTTTCTTTTGGTCACCACCGAAATAGTCCTGACCAATGATATGAGATCTCGCTATGAAGCGAGAAATTGCCATTACCAAGAGCACTGCCCCCCCCCCCACTTTACAGTTTATAACATTTCGTTGCGGCAAAAGAATAATTTCAGGGGGAGTATCGGACATGAAATGGAACATTCACTTGCCATTTTAGGACTTGACATCGAAGTAAGAATTCTGTTTGCGGCGCGACTTGATTCGAGCTGTCTGTGAGTCGGCGGTGAGTAGGTTTCCCGAAATTAATTTTTATTGTCAAGCTGCAAAAGCATTCGCGAAATTGGCAAATGGACTTAGCTCTACCATCACCAGTGCCGCTCAAAATTCGCCAATGGCAAGCTGGCGAGTGGTTTGCGCGAGCCTAGCTTTCACAGTGGTAAAACTGTTGAATGTTGTATAATATGGCTTCTCATTGGTTAAAGTAATGAAAGCGACATCATAACATTCAGTCATTTCCATTGGTTGAAAATTGGGAAACACTTTTCAGTTTTCAGTTATCAAGTATGGCGACCACCTTTGACGTGAGTAGTTGCATTTTATTAAAACGGGCAGAGATGGAACAAAATCGAGGGAACTCCAATCCAACAGCTTAAGCCCAAAACAAGTACAGTGCATATTAAAGGCATGTGCATTTGGTGGCTATGTGATCAGTATAATTCCAATCAAGGCATGCACATTGACCACACACGTGTCATTCATCCTGTTTCCACAGGGCCACTTTTCAGACAGTAGGTCACCAGGTGGCAGTGTGTCAAAGGGTAGGCATGAGTTAGCCAGCCAGCTAGCTGTATGAAGACTATTGTCAAAATACAGCTAAGTACCACTGTGTGTTTTTTTTCCATAGACCCCGAAATTGCACAGCCAGGGTAGTTTTGCTCGTCACCTCATCGTGAAACTTGTATCAACATTTAAAGCTAAAGACCGGACGGGGTGCATGCAAAATCTGGGAATCAACCGGCACTCACCTTGCCCATTATAGCCGTTTAAGTGAAAAACAATGCAATAAACGTCATTTTCTAGCATAACTCTCCGCCTTTTCTAACAATGAAAAGTATGTCGTCGTTTTGAAAACAGTACGCTCGTGTCACGCGCACGAGCCATTTCCTAAATTCTTGCGACATCTCTTGGGAGATGATGATAGCTTGGCAGCAGCAAAATTTCTTCTGAAATTCAGTTTTTCGGTATCAAAATTCTAAAAACTTATAACGAAGTGAAACCAGTTCTGATAATTTGTTGTGACGTATACGCAACCTCGTGAAAGAACAACATTTGATTGAAGAATCGGCGAGAAAAGAAACTGGCCAATAGGTCAGGCCTTTATCCAGGATTTTGAAAATAGGGTGTCCAAAATGGGGTTCCCAATATTCCAGGGCATCCATGATTCCGACGCGTAACCCCCCACCCCCAGCAATACCCCCAAACACACAGATTTTTTTACAAAAAATGCATAGATCAAGGCTTTTACATCTAAGTTTATAAAACAGCCTTCTAGTTCTATGGTGAGCATTTTTACTAAAAAAACTGTGTAGACCAAGACTATTACAATGCTGTCAATCAAGTGTCAAAATAGCAACAATGCCTATACTTTGTATATACATTGTATATTTCTTCCTGCTTTGAAAAAAGAGCCCCCACTGTGAGCCTTCAGAGGCTTCCTAGTATTCATTACAGTGTGTGAGTCCAAACTTGAAAGGTCCGTATTGACAGTGGGTGTCCAAATGATACACTGGGCCTCCTTGCCAGGGCCTCCAGATTAGTGCTAGGACATACGCTGAATAAAGGCCTGCAATAGGTGATGAAATATTTCATGGCGCCGAAAGCCATCGCTAAAGATCGCTCCACAACTTTAGCGGCAGAATAACGGTATTTTTTCCAACACCGTTAAATATTTTAGTTTACTCAAGGATGACTGTAGTTTTTAATGACACTAATTTCGGGTCAGATTTTATCTTACCACTTTTTTACCCACATCGGTGCAAAGCTGTATATTTAGTATACAGCTTTGTACCAAGACTAGGCATGAGTTTGCGTAACTCTGTCAAGGCACTGGTTGGATATATCCGTCCCTAATTTGGAGAACCAGTTTCATCCACTAAACAACAGCCGTTAGGCATTAATCAGCGATTGCCTGGTTCTCTAAATCGGGGAACGCTATATCCGACCAGTGCCCCTTCTCAAAATGGCATCTGGCGAGGGAAGCTGGAATGAACCTCAACAGATTTTCATTGTTGAAATTCACTTTTGTCTCCGAAGTCATGGTATCTGTTAATTATAACCCAATGCGTATATATGCAAGTTTTATTCCATGTGTTTGCTTCACATTGAAATGAGGTAACTTTTTATAGTGGCATACGATCGCCTGTGCAAGACCGCGGCATCCACAGCCGACGTAATTTTCCAACCAGGATAAACAGGCAGAAAGAAGTCAAGACATGGCACTGCGCAAAATAACTCACCGTTCACGGTCACTCAACGTCCATTTAAAGAAAAGAGACGTGGCTACAAATGGACACTCTAAACAAGAAGACCTTCACATGTTCCTAAACATCACCAATAAAGTAGAACAATGCCTAAAACCACTGCAAACACATGTCCGTGTTCTAACAGGATTGTTGTTCACATTCACAGGGTTCAAGCGGCTACTGTCTCGTTTTCAAAAATTTAACAGCACCTCCTGACGGTAGGAAATCAGGTGACCTTGTTTTTTTTACTGTTTAGTCTTGTTTGAAAGAGTTTGGACCAAACGAGATCTTTATGGGGCGTTATCTAAATGGTAGCGGTTTGTATTTCTGCCGATCTAAGCCAAAATATTCTGATGAAAGGACGAGGTAATACCCAAATGCATCGAGTTTCTATTTTTAGACAAACTATATTTGAGTATTAATACACCATATACTCTTGTAATCAAAGTACATGTGCTCCGTTTTTGGACTATCTGTGTGCATTCACCGCCAACTTTTAAAATACCGTTATACTTTCAGTGTATAATATGCCGAAATGCAATTTGAAAATATTGACTTAAACTATTCACTAGAAGAATTATTTTGTTTATCGCGAAGTTATGGAATTCCCACTGTGTAATGAGGATGTTTTCATGGCGTTGTGCAAATCAATCAGATGACCATACCGACGAAGGCGAAGTGCTGATGTAAGCGGGTGCAAGAATCGATGAGGGCCTTATTTAACCTAAGTGGAAGCCTGGGACTGGTTCACTTGGAAATTGATAAGGAATAAGAAACAGCCAACGCAGGTAATGTATTGCCTAGGCAGCCAGCTAAATGTATGAAGCTTACTCAGGCCTACAGTAGACCTACAGCTTTGCAGAAAAGGCTATTATATTGCCGTGATTTTTGTACTGTTGCTAGTCTTTTTAGCATTAATTGGGAGTAAATATTTAGGATCCTTGGTGTCTACCTACTTTGCTGACATTTCATTTTTAGAGTTACAAATGTGCAAAAATTACTTTTGGTATAATAAATTTCATTTATTTTTAGGTTTGATAGCACTTTTGTCCATTTTTGACACCTCTTCTTAATCATAACAATGCGTGGACGAGGGCGAGGTAGAAGAGGCCGCGGGCAAGGTGGTCGCCATGGGGGCCGAGGCAGGGGTGGTCGCCGTGGTAACCAAGGCAGTCACCAGAACAGTGACGTCAAAGGTGCAGACAATACCTGTGTGGAGCTTGGTGATGACGTCAAAAGCCTCTTCACAGGAAGCTCTACGTTTGAGCAACACTTTAATGCACAAGAAAATGATTTTGACCGTTATGTGGCCACCATCTCGGTTCTGATGGAAAATGGTGTGGCGCTTTCAAACAGTAAGATCCATTATTATGTCTGTTGTGCATTTAGTGTGAAAGACTCATTGTGTAGCATCTGCTCTGTTAACTTTTTAAGAATGCCACCTGTGCCATGAATATGTTGGAAGTGTTGCCATGACAACAATCAAATGGTACAGACGAATTATCTCACTAATATATTACTATGTGACCTTTAAAATCCTAATCCTGTGCCACTGTTCCTTGGTCTAATTTTCAAAAAAGTACAAGAATTAACCGCTAGCCCACATCTGAAATGCTGATCTGATTTTCTTTGTGTGAAGCAAAAGAATATTATATTAGTAGTGACTTCACTGAAATGTCATTATGGGCCTTGGGCTTGTGTAATGTGGAGAAAAGACTGTTGCCACTCAAGCAGGTTGTACAATGTAGGTGGAGTCTACCAATAAAGGAACAGCAGTTGCAATGCGCATTATTCCTCTTTTCTTTTGTTGTAGTAAACCAATTTTTGTTGCCCATTGCAATAATGGATTTAGTTTTTGTGGTCCGAAGTTTATAAAATGGTCTGGAAAGAATGTTGCCATGAACCTACAACAGTAATCTCTGACAACCAGCTGTAATCTACCAACTAAAGAAGCTGATCGTAAAAGTTCAGGCACTGTGGTTAGTGACCTAATCCCAGAGGCATTAACAATTGCAGGTTGGGAAATGTGATGTAGCATCTATTGATTAAGCCATACTAGCAAAGCGTTTTTGCCTCAACATCTTATATTTCTGGTGCTACTAGTTTCTATAAACTGTGAACACTGATTTATTTTTAGGTGCCAAAACCAACATACTGGCAGTGGCCTGGGCTAGGCACGATCACAACTTGACCACTGTATTGTTGGATACTAAGGACCAGTTCAAGTTCACTGAGGTGTTTAAAGCGTTAACTCTGCTGGACTCAGGGCGAATGAGCAGAATTTGGGAGAGGCAAATGAAACGTCTGCAGTTGCAACCAACAAAGCCTAAAGCGCAGACAATGGCCAAAGTGAAGAAGAACCTTAACAATACAACGGCATTGAAAACTAAGGTATTGTTTTTACTGTTGTACATTACGTTTTTTCCATAAACATAAATTTTCCTTTTTGATTTCCACAAAAACAACTGTCAAAGAGACCATGCAGTTTCTCGGTACTAGATGAATTAGTAAATCCAGGGTGCAAATTTTACGGCAACTCTGTCATTGCAAATTTTGCTTTAGATGTCAATTAAGTTCTACGACTTTAAAACTGAGAATATTTAGCCAGCAACATTTTCAAGGTGAGTGGCATTCCCTGGTTTTTCATCCCCATTTACATAAATTAATTTGATTATGATTACTGGTTTAGCTGAGTCATGGTTTCTTCAAGCTCTTATCAAATTCATATTTAGATGGGCTCTGCCAGCGGTGCCCTCTGTCGCCATATTCAGAGATGGGTGCGCAAGTTCACTGCCGAGGATCTGGAATTCTTTGCGCTTCATTTTCCTACAGATGCATGGTGCAAGTTGGCTGATATTTGCCACTTCAGTCCAAAAAGGGTATGTATTAGCATGGTGCAGTGGCATAAGTGGGTGATGGGGCCCGCTACACAGAGTACTTGATGGGGCAAACTGACTCTTCTGACTTGGTGGCCCTCCCTATCAATTAACACTTAATTCTCAGTGCTAAATATTTATTCAGGTATTTAGCTTCAAAATTACATTAATGATGAGAAATTATTCTTTTGTGTTATTGCACTGTGTGACATATTTAGGATGTCTCAAGGGGGGGGGCAAAAACTATAATCAAAGAAAGGATGTTTGCAAATCCCCTAAAAACTATGTTTCTGTGACATTTGTTTTTTTTTTGTAGTCATGTGTCATGGGGTCTCTCTTTCCGCCCTAAATCTGCACATGTGATAATACTATTACTGTCGTGCTAAGTAGTCTGTTGAAGAAAATGAAGATGACATAAGGTTCAACTATACTATAGGGCAACAACTGGGGAAGTATTTGAAATTTAAGAGAGAACAACTATATGTATCTCAGTGTCTCGATTTTGGTGCTGAATACCAGCCCCATATTCTATACTGATAGTATTTAAAAGTTCAGCAATAGTCACTTGCGGGTGTCTATGATTTTGGGGGGGGGGATATTTTTGGTAATATTCTCATACAGAGATCCTGCATTTTGATAACAAGTTTTTAATTGTCTCTTAAATAGTGGGAATCAAACTGGTAAGCGACTATTACGACAATACACACAAAATTCCCTTCGTCAGGTCCAAAACTTTCTGACCTTTCCCTCAGAGTAGGGGAATTAAAAGGTTGAATTTTAACAGCATGCTTGTTTGTATTATTTAGGATTTCCCTAATCTGCCGTGGTTTTTGCCGTATTGCTTTGGAGAGCCAGCACCAGAGGGCACAATTGTTGCTCAGTGCAAGAATATCAACAAGGATAACGTCAATGAGCTGGTTCAGTCCTATGATTTACCCTACCTCAAAGTGAGAGATTTCAGGAACAGTCTGACCCTCGAATCCAAAAGTAGGATCGCTACCTACACAAAAAGTGTAAATACACTGCTCTGGTGAGTTTGAAATATATTCACAACAATGTAGAAATTGTATTGCTGCTTTGGAGATTTTTTTCTGCAGTGATTTACGTCATAATCATTAATTTTATGTACTACGTTCATTGTCAGTAACGAATAAACGTGGACGTATGTGCTATAGTAGAGACTTCAGGGGCTATAAACTAGACATCTTGTTGTGCAGATATGAATTGGCTAGTCCATCAAAGGAGTGAAAATATGAAAACAAACTTCTCGATACATTAAGCAACTCGGCCATCAGCTGAGAATCAAGGGGGAATTGGTCGGAATTCATAACTACTTGTCCGGACTTGATAACCTGCTGGCCAGACTGGTGTTCTAAGTTCGTGGTCGAACCTCAAAACGCAATGGCCGGTACCTGCCAGACGGCCACCTCCAAAAAACTGGTTGGCCAGACCTAAAACACGTTGGTCTGTGCTGAAACACAATGGCCGAACAAATCGTCGGCCAACTGGTTATATCACAGTCCATCGTGTTCTGGGTCCATCCAACTAATTTTTTGGGTGAGGTCATCGCGTTTTGAAGTACGGACAACACGTTTGATCACCGGCCACTTAGTTTTGCAGTCCAGCCGACTGGTTTGGACTGGCTCGGGCAAGTGATTTTGAAGTCCGACCAATGGTTGATCTACCCCTTGAGTATGGGCGTGAAATCTCGTGTCATTCAACACTCACTGCTGGTAGAGATCAGAGCAAGATTCCAGCACCTCATTATCTGCAGTTCACGGTACCCCCACTATCAGAAAGTCATCAACGATTGTTAGGCTGTGCTCAGCTTAGCTCGACAAAGTAATTGGTTTCGGTGGAAATGAGCGAATACTTTTTGTTAGCCACAGTTTTATGATGGGCCAGTCAGTAGATTAATACAAAAACTGCGGAATGATCTATCGGATGGAGTTGCCTCATGGTGACCTGTGAGATTTGCAAATTTAACAATTTTAACAATTTTAAGGTCTATCAAATAAACACAGAAAAATCAGGAGCCCCACCCAAAAAATTAGTTGGCTGGACCCAGAACACGATGGCCGGTGATATAACCAGTTGGCTGACGATTTGTTCGGCCATTGTGATTCATCACAGGCCAACGTGTTTTAGGTCTGGCCAACCAGTCTGGAAGAGTGAAGCAAGCTCTGTCAGCATTCAAAACAAGTGCGAGATGACAGTACAAGTCAAAAGTACTTGAAACAAACTGACTTGGAATTTCCTGTTATGACGGCTGAGCGGATGCAGAATTCATCATCACTGTAGTCTTCCCTCATGACCAAGAGTGAAAAGGATTTAATAAGAAAGCTAGTTAGGTGGCTGCGCTTTTTTGTCATTGCTGTTTTGCTCCTCCCCCTCGAATAATTAAATAGCTATTACCAGCAATTTTTGCTGTTCACAGCGTTAGCCGTCATGCCAAAAAACAATATTTTTTCTGATTACTTTCGTCTTGTACTGTAATTATGAAAACTTGGCAGAGGAATGATTTGTTCTCTTTTACTCAATATTCGTCATCTTTTTATTGAATATTAAGGTACTATGAAGACCTTGCTTGTAAGGAAGTTGATGACATCATCAGTCAGCGTCTGGAGTCTGGTGAAGAGGTAACTTTGACGTACGGGAAGTTGGTGGAGCGAATAATGTTACTGAAGAATCGCTGCCGACGCGAAACACCAGATGGTCATTTTGTCAAGTATTTGTTGCCACTGGCAACAGTTTCAAACATCAAGTAAGTGAAAACAAGATGTTGGTGTTTAAAATGTTGACGAAAGATTGCTGTACCATTCTCTTATCTGTTCATAACATTGTGAATTACTTCCAAATTACCTGTCGTAGACAGGGTCATTGACGATGTGCGGCGGCACTATTCATCTCACCACACATCCATTCTGACAGCAGAAGACGCTAACTTTCATTTTCAGAACATGTTCTGCTTTCTTTATTTGAATTAGCAATCTTAGACATCCCAATGGTGAAAGGTTTAAGTTTGTTTTCTGAATGCAGTATACGTTAACTTTGTGAAATAAAAATGATGTGCAATTTTTTATTGCATCAGATAAACTGGCGTCTTAACTTTCATTGGCCCCTTATCGATCCTCTGGTTTTCGCAGACATTCTGGAGATTGCAACTGACCCCTTCATTTTCCTGTTAAAAACATATACGTGACTCATTCATCCATCATTTCTCTAGCAACTATTAAGTGTATTATGTCCTTTTCCACAGGCTGTCTCTGGAACCCCCTGTTGTCGTGATAGGCGACAAGTCCAGTTCCATGCAAGTAGCCATTCGCACTAGCACCATCATAGCCAGTCTGTTGACGGCAGTGACGCAGGCCAAGTTGGTGTTCTTCAATGGTACTAACCATGACGCACCTTTCATCCCAAAGGACATAGATCAGGTAAGGGTGACCTGCCATACAAGGTGACATAGTAAAGTAAAAACACCAAGAGATACTTTTTATTTCCAACCAATGATTGTATTAGATTCTGTAGCATCCGATCTTGCGTTTTTTTTGCACACATTTTACTATTTTTGCTTTAATTTATTTCCATTATTGTTATGACTTGTGATAGAATTACTGTGCCTATTCAGGTTTGGTAAAAACACGGGGATTTGAAATCAATGTGGAAAATGGGAGTTATTGGCACATGCAACTGAAAGTGATTGCTTTTTCGAGTGTGGGTCAGTGTGGGCAATAACTCAAATAATTACACTGTGATTATCATTGTTTGACTTTCTTACGTTATGTCGTAATCAATTTACACATTTTAGAGCCAGGAGAATAAAAAATTGCAGTTACATTATATTAATATGGTGGATCACTGTACATTGGCTATAATTAACAGAATGTTAACAAAGACTATTTACAAAACGTGATTTTGATTACTGTAGCTCTTTTATGCATAATACTTTTAAGTGCGTGCTATCTGTCTTATTTTGGGAATATCCTGCTATGTGAAGTACTTGATTCACAGGTAATGGAGCTTGCCATGACGACCAAGGCGGAGGGATGCACCTCCCCAGCGGCAAGCCTGCTGCCGTTTTACACTAGCAAAGAGGTGGTGAAGACGTTCGTGATTGTCACAGATGAAGAGGAAAATACAAACGCTGATAACGGAATGAGGTAAATATCTACAGTTTATGCTTAAAATGATCTTTCATTTCTATTTTTTGCATGTTATTTTTGCGCCAGTACGCAGTTTGCACAAAACACTAACAATTTCATAAAACAAACAACATGAAAAACTTTTGAACAGTAAATGTTTAAAAAATAAAATTGCTCTGCATTGTTTCGCAAGGTTTTTCACATTATCTGTTGGTAATAATACTTTCTTCAGGAAATTTAATTATTTGCGTCGATATCATGAGCTGAAGTTGAAAAGTAATTTAAGTTGCAGTTTTTGTTATCGGTGAGATGCATAATAATAGTAATAATTATAATAAAACTCATCATAATTAATTTAATTTAAATGAATTTGAATCCACGAATGGTTGCAAAAGCACAAAAAAGATTACACAGAAATTTCCACGCCATGATAAAAATCCTCCCTGAAATACAACAAGGGATGGCTATTCAACATTCCACTTTTCACATGACCTTTCTTATGATTTAGGTTTGCAGAGCTGTACACCCACTACCACGATGAAGTCTACCCTGCACGGTTGGTCTTTGTGTCCTTTCTACGGAGTCAGTCGAGCAAGGGTCAGATGGTCGCAGAACTCCAGGCGATGAAGTTTGAACCTCTTCAGTTCAAGTTCGATGGTAAGCTACCCGATCTGACCAAACTGGACAACTTGCTGGGAGTGCTGGCGACAGATTCGCAGTCGTTTGAAGAGCAAGTGGAGATGAAAACAAAGGCACTGGCTACTGAGGGACTCGGAAAGCTGTTTGAAGGCATAGAGGCAAAGAACCAGAGAATTTAATGCAATTATTTGATGCACGTGTACATATCTTCATACAATCATACTAGTCTTGTTGTGCCAAATCTTCAATTATTTGGCACACAATATGGCCGACAAGTAAATTCCATTGTGTCAAGTTTCTCCACCCAAGAAAAAATTAGTCTATTGCTAGGTGTGGTGTGTATCATGAAATAACTTTCGGTAAAGTTTCCATTAACTGTAGCAAAGTAAAAATGGAAAAGTACAGTTTTGTCTGAAATAAGTGAAGAATTGCCATGTGTTGACAAAAACAGATAAGTGTTCGCCCTTGGTGTTTATTTATATATGATGAACATGCAATTTTGGCTCAGGGTCTGGAGTTAATATAGGTTGAAAATAACTCGCAAAAGTTAAGACACATGCAAGTTGAATTTTTTGTCACTTTCACAACTCCAACAAAATTCCGTATCAAAGATGTTGCACTTTGTGAATTGGACCCTTCAGATAAGACGAGATTTCACCCCACTCACTTAAATTCTTTCAGTCAAGTCCATCTTTATGCAATGTCGACAGGTTACGAAATTCGATTCTGCAATATTTATCATCAATTTTGACATTTTCTGTAAGCATCTGGTGATTTGTTATGAATTGCTTTATGTCATACAAGTGATATGTAAAAACTAGTGCAATGTTGTGCACCTAATTTTTATTATCAGTAAGTTTTAATTGTGATGTATTAGGCGACGAGAGTCTTGCACCTGATTTTTATTATGAGTAAGTTTTAAAGATAATTATTATGTATTAGGTGATGTGTACGCTAAAATTCTGAAAAGAATTTTGTTTGCCTTGTGATATTTTTAAAATATATTTACAATTTGGTTTATTATATATGGTCATATTACAGATGAGGTTAGGCTGATATTAAAGATTAGAATTTACACTTTTATTAGCTTGGAAATATAGAATATAAATCGGTAAATAAAACAACAAGAATGGATCAACTGAAATTTGAAATTTTCGGAGGTAACAACTTCCTTTATCAACAAAAACAGAAATAAAGTAAAATCAAACACGAAATGACAATTGACATATAAGATATGGTGTAATGAAAATGATACATTTTTGCGTAAAAAATTCAATGACATATTTTAAGTTTTTATGTTCAATCCATGAGGTTCTATTGTATTCAGTTTGGGAGGATCTGGATCGCCTTATTTAGTTTCAGATATATTTTCTACGTTCTTGGAAATATACAAATGTATTGCAATTTTTGCACGCTATTATTTTGAAAGCATAACTTTTCATGTTGGGATTACGTGGTTTTTGGTTCAGCTTATGAAAAATAAAGACATTTGATGTGTACCAGAATGTTTTACAAAATTAACAAGCACTTTAATTGCAAAATTTATTATCAACAACAACTCAAGTCTAAATTGAACAAGGCTTTGAATGACGCATTTCATCCAGTAGTTAAAATGACCCGAGCATTCTTTGTTCCAAGTTATGGGAGATTTTCAGGATGGAATTAGGGCCAATCACGAGGGGCTGTTGAATCTTATTGCCACCTGGCTGTGCCATGAGGTACTTCTTCCTAGCAGTGGGTGCAGTAAGGGAACACGCTTGACTTTGGAAACGGATCCTTTTACAGTGTATGTTTTAAACAAAAGGGAAATTGCCTCCTTGTTCTCTAGAGGTCACTAGTATTTGGTTCCACGTGATCGGTCGTCACGTTGCAACCCGAAAGTCTCCCATTGAGAGTTTCCATGACAAGAGCAGTAAATTACTGGTGGGCAGTTTTACATGGAATGATGGTGAGTAAGTCTTGTAGGTGACACAGAGTTGTGGAAAGTAGTTCTACTGCATAACATGTTGGAAGTGACATGTAAAAATACTTCAGCAACTGTTGAAGACTTCCTGATGCCGCATAACAATTTTCTTGGTGACTCTCACGCAGCAGTTGAAAGTGTCTGTACGTCTAGCAGCAATCTTATTTCTCATCCCCACTGGCATTCATTAAGTGTCATCACTACAGTTATTACTGACATAAATGCACCACCTGTTGATTTTGGCGATTTACAGTTCAAAACTGGTCTCAACTTGTTCTTTACTCACATTACGAGCTGCTTCTGCAGTTGGGAAGAGCTCACCATTCGTTCTTGCTCGGGAACAGGTTCAATAATCTGGTTTGACCTGCCAAAAGCTGGTTTATGAAGCTTCAATGCCTCCAAACAATCTCATATTTTTAAAAGAACTTGTCAAATAAGAGTGTAGTATGCAGTATGCATCTTCACTAACCTTCATTCAGTTCACTACACTTTATATACAGTAATTCTGCGCACCACGATATTGAAACAAATCCACCAGAGGGCAATTCACTTCAACACAGTCTATATCGTAACGGCTCGTCTGTACCAGAAACGCGCACGAAAATCGTCACTGCACGTGATGAATGCTGGACCCGTAGGGGAATGTGCAATGGCTCGGACTGCTCCCTGGTGGCCTGTAATACAACCAAATAAAAAGTAAGGTTGTAAGTCTGCTTGTAGCTAAGACGTTCGTAAGTGTTTTTATAAAAGAGCAAAAATGTTTTAAAAACTTAAGATGGAAAATTGGTCTTACGCTCTCACTTCACAATTGACTAAAGGTTTATACAGTTTTCTGCTTACATTAAGTCCTAAACTGATCCAAAAGTGGACAAAATTAACATATTACGTGCATGTATGTTACGACAAGGATGGCAGAGTCAGTCAGAGAAAAGTTCTGGTTTCTAGACTTCAAGTTTGACATATAACGGGGAATACCAAATTATAATCATACAGAAACAAAGTTCAGAAAATGGAGCTAAACCAATGACACGCAAGCCAAAAAATAAAACGATATTTACCCAAGGCCAACAATTTCTGTCTATCAGCATTTCGCGAGTCCCAGCAGCAGAGGCTTACTGTCTTTTCATCAGGAAACAACACTGAAATAAGAGGCAATGGCAGACTTTCCGATATAGCACCGGTACATTGGCATTTTCACCGATGCCAAGAGAGATCATACATACAAAGGCTTCTGGGATAGGACTCAGTTGGACTAGTACCACCAGCAGTTGCAGATACACGATCTCTAGAGATCGCTTCATTATTAAAGAACCTCAAGCAGCCAGAAGTTCAGCTTATACATACACATGAACAGGTAACATCTATCCAAAAGCAACTGCCAGTTTATCGAGCAGAAATTCACCTGGAGTCTGGATTAGGGGACTCATATCCTACAAATCTATGCTCTGGAATGCCAACATGTTGATTTTCGCTCTCCGTAAATGAGTCAGTTGCACGATAAAATATAACATCTGATAGCCTTCACAAAACATGATTAATTTTCACTCAAACAGCATCAGCTACAAACAAAAATACACGTAAGATGAAACAGTAACTACAATTCAGTGGTGTTTAAAACTGAGCAGCTCAAAAAATATTGTACAACCAAGTCCACTAAAGCTATTAATTCTAAGGATAACACCTCTAAAATATCTACCCAAGAACACGGCTACAAGTCTAAATACATTTGCAAAAAGTTTTACCTCTGCATGTACTATACTCACCAAAGTCCTCAGTGTGATTGAATACTGCATTAGATCTATGCTCCATTTTCCCTGTGGCCCCTGCACCTGTATAAGCTATGAGACAGCGTGATGTTGACAGCTCCCACAACTTAACAATAGAGTCCTTGCCAGAGGACAGAATGTACTGAAACAAGAGTTCCATAGAGCATAATACTTCAAATGGGATATGAGCTTTGCTGTAATTCATCGTGTTCGTTTTAATAAGTGAAAACTATTAGAATACTACAAGTACCGGCCATTAGACACAGAACAGACACAAGATCGTATAACTTGGACTGCGATCATGGAAAAATTTTTCAAAAAAATGGGGACATGTGCAGGAGAATTTTGTATGGTTCCGTCTGTTATGTTTTCATTTTCCACAAGTTATTTTCCCACAAAAAGTAACCATTGGGCAATTTTCCTTTGATTTTTTACACTGTTTTTCATTTTCCAAGAGTTTTTACACACTCTTTTACATTCTCCATGTCAATTTCCCACGAATGTTTTCTCCTCTTTTCATTATCCATTCAGTTTTCCAAGAGTTTTACTCTTTATTCCTTTACCATGAAATATCCAAGCATGAAACTTTTTTGTCATTATCCTAGTTTTCTATGGTGAGTTGAAAACATGGACAATCAATCACCAACAAGAGCGGACACCATATCTTTGAAGCCTGCACTCTCCAAGGCACATATTTAAAGCACCAAAACTTTCAATTCTTAGCCTTACTATACTGCCTTGATCACAACACATCAATATTCAAATGTATGAAATGGCAACCACAACAGAACCATCTGGTGGTAACTCTTGGGACATTCCGAAAAAGAAAATGAAATTCCAAGCCACTAAAAGATCTTCAAACTCAGTGAAAACCTGTCTCACCAAAGCATAACAACCATTCAGTGAATAATACCTTTGAGTTGCGTGTAAACACTGTCGAGCATATCGCTTCGTTGTCGTGGGCTTTCTTAAAGCTGTTCACGCACTTGTTGCTAACGCCGTCCCAGATCTTGATAGTGCCATCTGTGGAGCCCGATACAAACAAGTTGGCATTGGGGCTCCAACCAACCTAATGAATACGCCCAGAAATTTGTACTTTGACAGAAAATTGATACAGTTCAATTTTGAAATGCAAGTAACAACAAACGAGCATGGCAATGATGAGTTATTAGTGTCAAATAATCAGTTCCAAGGGCAAGAGAAAGTGATTTTCAGATTAACTGAAGCTAATTTATGGACACAGTAAATAGTATGAAATACCATTCACAAAATGACTTGGCAGTAAATTTCAAAAACCAAAGTCTAGACACATGAGAATAGTACAAGTCAAAAGCACACATGGTCGAAAATGTTCAATTTATTGTGAGTACTCGATGGTGTGTCATTAAATTCACCTTATATTTGACTCACCAAATGGAGGAAATTACTCTGTGAGAAAAACACATACAGCAAAAATGGCATAAGTAAGAGCCAACCAGGTTGAGATTTTCTTCTAGAAAGGCCCTTATTTGTTGAGCTGAGAGCACAAACATGCATAACTAAACAAGAGAATTTTGTCGATTCTTAACCGAAGCACTTTGTGGTTTAAAAACATTACCACGCTCATCTGATCTCAACTTGTTGCAGAATGAGCCAATAACTCAAGTCAGAAGCTATTCGCATACCAGCCATTTTCGAACCCACATCTTCAGGCTCGCCAAACTCCATTAAACTCTGAAGCAGTTTTTTGAGTCGCTGATGGTTTCTATGTTCTTATTGGTAATGGAAATACAAACCCATCATGGAAATATTATGAAACCGGTTTCATGAAAGCAGAAGTCCTAATTATATTTTTTAGTTTCAAGCCATGGCAAATAAACAGGGTGAAAAGCAGTCTGAAGCAAAGATTGACTTCTGTGCATCCAACTGCTTGAGTGCTAACACAATTCTATAAAAACGCTAAGATAATACACGTATATGAACTTTGTGACCTACGTTTGGCTAGCGGACAAAGAAAGTAGTTTTGTGTTGGGTGAATTAGGGCTTGGAAAGACCAATGATAAAAAGAGGAAAATTTTCCAGCTGATGTATTGTTCCACAAACAAATAGGCTTGTGAGATAAAAATGTTTTTTGTGTAGTAAAATATAGCAGGGAAAAATGCTTTTGCATGAATGAAGTCAAAAAAGAGATGGAAAAAGAGGAAACTGGAAATGAAATAACAGGATATTGAAACCAAAAAAGACAACATCCTTTTAAAAGAGGAAAATTCGAAGCGCTGGTAAATGTGATATGGTATGACTATGATATCCATACTTAACACATAGTGTATACACTTACAGTAGTAACAGAACCATTGTGTTGATCGTCAGGATTACTGCCCACGAAACACTGTAGCGTGTTTACATCGTAGAGTCGCACTGAAACAAAATTGTAACTAAGAACATTTTTGCACAAAAATCAAAGAAATTTACTGACGGACTCAGAGAGAATAATAACTAAATAACTACGAATTAAAAAATTATTTTCAAACATTTTTGACTAAAGGGGTTCGTTTCAAATCCCTTTTCGATGCCAATTCCTTTCAAACCAATAAGGGACAAGCACTACACGCAAAGGCAAAATCATCATTGTTGCACTCGTCCACAAACACTCTGTCCAAAATTTTTTTTAAACAGCTTCATCAGGATGGTGAATAACAATCGACACAGGGAAGTTCAATTTTTCCATCCAAAAAGCGTTTACTACCGTGCCACCTAGTATGCACTGAAGAAGACATCAGGAAAGGCAGATGTCCAAAATTTCTGCAGGTAGTTAATGCTTTTTGGATGAAAAAGTGAATTTCCTGCATAAATTGAGTGATCCCCATACATTGTCCAAACTGAATCAAGATACACTTCTTTAGAATATGGAAAGGAGGTAGATAATTATTTACTCATTGAGCAAAGGTCGGGAGGTTGAAACAAGGTCAAGTTCATGAATATTCAATGATTTTAATCCAACTCTGTTGCATGCTGATTTTCTCAGCAACCACTATGATTCTGCAATGTATAATTGCCTTCATATTCTGATAGTTTGATGGAGGTCTCTGACTTATCTTAATTTTTTATTATTTAATTTCTAACAAATGGGCTTGTCTATCCAAACATTGATCGATCTGAGAATTATTCTACCCAACCCAAAATTTAAGGGGTCTGCCCTCTATGGCCAGCTGTCTATCAAGGAACATTTAAGAACTTCACATTTATATCTAAGTAATTAACTTCTACCAAAGTATTTATGTTGTTTTTTACACCATGGGAATTATCACATCTTGGTGTCCAGAAAAACAAAAAAATACAAATAAAGCATAAGTCAACCACAGTTATTTCGTAATAAGTTAAAATTGTCAAAAACAAAACAAAACTCAATTTAATAATACAACTACAATTTTGTGACCAAAATGAATACAAAATAAAAAAATTAGTCCTACATTCTGGCTGGTTGAAATTAACTCAGCAAATGCGGTAATTAAATATAATTTATTTACGTGATTTAATGACTGCTGGAGGTATTATAAAGAATACATTTTTTATTGATACAATTGACATTAGTTGCCGTTACAGTAAAAAGGAAAGTAAAGAGTTTTATTCATTAAGATACTTGGACTAACAGTAACAAATCGGGAATGCAATAATTAGGCAACTTACAAGTCGGATGGTTTGTTCCAACAAGAATGAAATCTCCAGAAGGGTGGAAGCTTAAACATTGGATTTCTGCAGATTCCTGGAAAAGAATTAAAATTTATGAAGAAATCCTTCAAAAGAGAGAAATGATCTTATACTGAATGAGCACCAGAAAATCGAAACGGGCCAATAGATATAAAAAGAAATTCAATAAATCATCTTTCAGTCATCTAAAAAACAAATTTCTCATTTTATTCAGGCCACTTTCAAACTGACATTAACTTCTCCTTTAATCAGATGAGGAATGATTTCTCGCCCAGGGAGGAACTGACAGTTCAGAAGTGCTTGAGATCATGCTGGCCACAGAATATGACCTGTCATGACAAGGCAACTTGTAAAGCCTGATCTCAAGCAAAGCTGGCCACATAAAATGAACGGCTGCGACAAGCTAATTTTATTTCAAGCACTAATGACCAGTCAGTTCTTTTTAACCAAGGAAACATCTCTAATCTGAGTAAGATACAAGTTAGGATCAAATTTTAAGCAAAGTACCTTAAAACAAGAGTTAGCTTTTTGACAGAAGTCGGGTTTACAGCTGCTTCCAACTTTAGTTAAACATTCTAATCAGGAATCATACAATGATTGTCCCACACTCACGAACACAACATAAATATGAATATGTACTGACAATGTTTCTTAATGCAGTCCACAAGACAAACAGGTCATTACCTTAAAGACACTCTGTGTTCTGTTGTTTTCATTACATTTAGGACGGCACAAGTTTCGTTCATTAAAACAAATCATAAACACCTGAAACCTTTGTAAATTACAGACCCGTATGTAATTAGCATTAATTATTTAGTTATTGGTTTATAAATACAAAAATTTCGTGCCATTCAAATCTGCCAGGCATAAAAAATACACCACATGTTGAACAAGATACAAGTTAAAAGAAAATTGAGAAATAAGTTTTAGACTGAACTGACTTGAATTGAAATTCGATTTACTCTTCAAATATTTGTAAATGTGTGGTTTCATACCTGAACTTGTTATTATTACCTGAATACTTTTATACGCCTTTTTGACGGATGGCTTGGAATATTCAAAGAACTTCACGGTGAAATCACGACCTCCTGAAGCGAGTACTTGACTTGAGGGGTGAAAATCTAGGCAGGTGACTTCCTGAAAAAACAAATACTACACCTGTAAACCTATACTCTAAGGTGATTTCTTGTACAAACAAACATTACACATACACTCTAAGATGACGTCCTGATGGAAGCCAACGCAGCAGTTTGACAATGATTAAAAATACTACCCTACAGTAATAATACAAGGAAGCAGACATGTCTTTTTCGTTAGTAAAATGTAATGCGTAAACTGGTGATATCTTGAGGCCGAGTATAAAAACTTGCTTTTGGGGATATTTAGAGATTGAAGTAAATGATACTACAATGCAGTATAAATAGGCAAAAGTTCCCTCAGGTGCCGTTTTTGCATTATTTGACACAATTACATCATAAGAAGACACATTGGATAGATTACAAAAAATAAAACTAAAGAAATAAAAACAACACATTTCATGTTCTGATATTTCCCAGTATGTTCCACAGACAAAGGCATCACTTTTATAATACAAATTAAACGCTGTTCTGTGCTAGCATTATGATTTCTGGACAGACCCCAAGACGTTGAAATGGACCCCAAAAAACTTGGACCACTCTGAAGTGAAGGACGAGCACCACATATGAATGTTTCAATACAAATTCTCTCTATTAAAAGTTATGTTGAGTTCTACACTACCGGGTCAGTAATGGCCAACATCAAAGTAAGGTATATTCAGTCAAAAGTAACACCTACGAGCTCCATACCAACCACAATATAACAATAGAAATTAGTTAAATTCTCTCATTTCATGGCTCGGTTACTGGTGAGGACTACAAATAAATTAAATCAAGACAATCCACGCTTGCCATTGTGTGAAATGGCATGTCCTGCTAACTAATGATGGACTTTCAACAGCCATCAGGGGGGTCTCTTTGACTACCGATGATGGTATTACATCAGCCATCAGGGAGGTCTCTTCAACTAATGATGTTTGATATTGACCAGCCCACTAACTAATGATAGACACACATCCTCCAACCAACAGTTTAACCATATGCAGTTACATTTGGTGAGTAATAGTAAAACAATCCGCCCTGGGCAGCGTTCTGTAGACACCGAGACATTAGCCTGCATTTGAGGCAAGGAATCTTGACTTATTGAACAGAAACTATCCTGTAACCTATAAATTCAATCTCGTAATTAAACATTCCAACCTAAATGACCAATCCCTTCAATGGTCACCATTTTGCTAGGTGAAGTTAGTGAATTCACGAAACACTCGCCCATCACTCGCTCGACTTTGTGTGGTGTTGTGTGATCTCTTTTCTCACGAGAAACTTGGTTTATGGCACACTAGCCTGTTCATTCTACTAGAGCTACATACCGAGCAGTGATCATACAGAGTCCTGATCACGGGATGAGACTCCATGGCCTGCTGGGGGGTCTCCTGTGCTAGTATTTCAGCTGGCATGGAGCTCTTCAGCAGCATGCGGTCAACGTCAAGGATCTACAATGGGATAACTGTGGGTAGAGCCAATCAGTTACATGAACAAGGAGCAAGCAAAATTGTCATTCACCCAGCTGAAGTACTACTTAGATGAAAATGTAAAAATTCAAAACTTCAAGAAAGACTCGCTTTCCTAAAATTTTCTGTTGAAGCTGGGAAGCCATCCGGTTCCATCTACTGAAAATAGTGGCTGTTTGATATGTTGCCTCAGTTGAGGTTCTTGAACAATGAAAGAGTCATGACTTACAACAGAAGTAGAAAACAGAAAAATGACACGGCAAATTTTGCAGAAATGAGACAGTCCACAGTAAAATGAACCAGACAGCTTCGTAACGTTTGGAAATGAATTTCTTACAGGACATTTGAATTATCAACCTTTGCACTACATGAAACATGTCACAGAACAAATGTAATAAAAACAGTATAATTAGAGAAATGCACACAAGCCAGGGCAAAAATTAAAATTCAACTATAATGAAGATAGCATACAATGTCAAGGATGTGGATCACATTGACATAGTACCTAATTCTCCTATTCATTCATTGAACTTCATTTATTAATTACTACTAACAACATTTTCCAAACATAATACCTTTATAGACGCATCCTCAGAGCCAGTAGCAATAAGCTGACCTGCAAAGATGGATTTTAATCAATTAAATTTACAAAGGACTTAACATTCAAATGACAGCCCAAAAAAACAATGATGAACAAAATTTGTAGTTAGAAACCAGTAACACCGTAGTCTTCAAGGTGACAAGTCTACTCAACAGACACTGATTGGTACCAGTTTACCTGTAGCACTGAACGCTGCCGTTCGGCAGGGGGCTTTGTGTGCCGTGACATAACATGTCTCATATGTTGAGGCTTCAGGCGAGATGGTCTGAACTGAAAGTATAGGCATGAAGAACATGTCAAAGCCAGTGCAACGCATTTTGGCAGATTTACAACACGCGAGTAGCTACTACACAGGTGCTTTCCCATTAGGAGAACTTCGGCTCACTGAAGCTTTGCCAAAACTTCAATTAAGTTTCCCAATAGACAACGATATCCATGTCATCGCTATATGACGATTCAGTCAATGGAGAAAAATTCCAAATGGCGCAGTTCATTTGTATTGAATTTTCTTAAATGAATTTTGAGTGGTGGGTTCGAGGCAAACTGAAAATTGTTCTCTCACCATTTACAAGTATTTATGAAAGTGATCAGTGTCATTATTCATCAGTTATGTATTGTTTCATTAATTTAGGAATTGAAATGGATTGAACGCTCTTTTGTCCTGGAGGTAAGGAAGTGCGTTGTTTACATTGACCTGGCACATTTTCATAGGTCATGTTAGAAGCAGTCGGGATTATGGTTGTTTAAATATTACCGTTTTCAAATGTTTAGAAGTACCGGAATTGAAAGGTATATTCAAGAAAGGGGATTCTGCTCAGTTCAAAATTAGCCCAAAGAACTTGCTTTATCCACTCGCTCTGCATTTTTTTGTCTTTGATTGATGTCGGAAGGCAAAGAACATAACATCGCACAGTCCATGGATATTTGTGAAGATCATCCAATTTTCTCCAGTTGGAAATGCAGCCCACAGCACATCACTAACATAGGTGCATAGGATACATACAATAGCTTCTGGACAAAGAGCCCGCACAATGCTTTCTCACGTTCAAACATAAAAAACTCACAAGCATTAAAATAATTGTCATTTTAAATAGGGATTAAAAATCCTTCAGCTAAACTCACCATCAGTTTCAAATTCCAAGTCAATTCCAGCTCCTGGGGCCACTTGCTCAGAATTAGACTTGTGTTGTTGGTATTCTACAAGATCAGACTCAGAATTAAGACTTTTGCAGTTGGTATTCTACAAGATCAGACTCAGAATTAAGACTTCTGCTGTTGGTATTCTACTCAGCAGTTTACAATAAAATTTCTACAAGTGAAGACATCCTTTGCTTAACTTCCACACCACAAAAAAGGACAACTGCGAGGGTGGCCTATACGACAGCTACAATGCTCTGTTAAGAGTTCTATTGTCACAAAATAACAGGACATTCACTTCAGGCATGTTTTAACGATTTCACAATGAAACAATTTGTTGTAAAAGAAAGTAGTATTATAAACACCAAAGAAACTAAACATTCAGACCTTTAACATTTTCGATTATATTTTGTTTATTGTGAAGCACCTTCAGACTTCTTAGACAGATAGATACTCTAAAATTTCCTTTTTCAAGGATCACAAATTAAGTAAACCAAAAAAGACAAAAATTCATTGAGACCTACACTGTTTTGGCTAGTGTATTTGCCAAAATACATAAGAAAAAAGTCAGCCATGTTGCATCATTGTGGAATGGCCTTGACCTTACCCGGAACGCTACACGCAATGCAATCTACTGAATACCATTGAAGTGAAGTATGACTGGGCGTATCCAAGGTAAGTCTGATAACATCTATAACACATACCTTCTTCCTCCCTGAGGCCGAGACACAGCACCTTGAATAACCTGTCAGATGGGGGGCAAGCAGGATGGGCCTTTACTATGTTGGACAGCTCCACAGCAAGTTTCTGGTGACCATCGTAGAACAGTTGGCTAGAATAGACATGTTAACTGTTGCATCAAATAGTGTGCATCAATTTAACTTAAAGGTAATATAGGACAATAGAAAAATGTCTAAACTTGACTTCCTCTAGAACATACGATCTTAACAATGGCTGATAAGAAACCTTCAGATAATAAGCTTTACACATTGTTCCCCAAACCCTGAGAGGAATTTGTTTTTAAAAGCATGATTCATGTTTTACGAGCAGGAGTCAAAAGAGTCATGAAACGAAAACAAAACGATAATTTAGAAAACTTACAGTATTTTAGAAATATCAACTTGGGTAATTGTTTCAAATGAAATTTCGTTGCGTTATTGATGTCGATGTTTTGCTATGAACAAGTACTTTTCTTTTGCCAAATTTTGCTGTTTTCAAAAAGGCATGGTCATGTGACTAAACCAATGGCCAATTGGTATCAAGTAAGAAATTTTATTCTTCAGTCTTTCTATTATCAGAAAATATACACTTTCAGTGTGTTATATTTTACAGTCTAATAGATATTTGGCCGAGTGTGCAGACTTGTGTATAAGGTCCTACATCACAACCATAGTGGATACCAGCTCGGATGTTCTACACAATATTTTTGGCAGGTGTGCTGCTGCGAAATTCGAATACCCACCCTTTAAGGGAGTTAGCACAGTGGGGCATGATAATTAAATGTAATAATAGGCTACCTTCACTGCCAATGATCAAAGTTCCTTCATATTTTTTAAGTAACAGTACAACCATAAAACTAATCTTTAAAATCCATGTAGGTAACATTATTTCGTTATGTTCACGAAAGCAGTTGTGCATTTTTTCTCCAAAAACATGATTTTTCACAGAGCGCCATATTTTAACGACAATTTTAAAAATATGTACAGTTTCATGGGTCTACAAATAATACTAAAAATAGGTATTTAAGATGTGGTGAAATCCTTGGTAATGAAGGTAACCAATTACATTAATTTTCTGAGAAGAATATGCAAAAAAAGAAACTGGCCAATACAAGTAGGTGATGCTTCTAACCACTAAAACAATGTGAAAGCCAATTAACATATAAGACCAATCCACAACTTTAGGAGCAGAAAAATGATAGTTTTTAATGACACCAATTTTATGTTATATTTGATTTGGCCATTTCCTTTATCCACATCAAGGATAAGTGGGTATTTATCAGCTTTGCTCCAAGTCCAATTTGCTTAAGTGTAAGGACAATCTTATACTTTTTGAAAATTTTGTCTGAATGCACCTGGAAAAGGTTGGTTGGCCGTGTAGATAATCTGGCGAATTAAAGTAAGATAATGGGCTGGTGTTGGCTTACGAAGAAAACGACTGCCAGTAGTAGGGGCACTGACGGCCGCTAGTGCTGTTCTTCCATGCAATTGAGAACTTGAGTGTTGAAAGATCGAGTTTTGCGAAAACGGCAAGTCGGTAAGTTTGTGTAAGTAGTGTAATGTACCATGGGCCTATCACAACGCTTTGAAACATTTTCAGTTATTATACCTGATCATCAACCTATACAAAAGTTCGCGTTCTTTAACGCCAATGTTTGAATCCCCCATAGCAGCAGGCATTGGTTTGGATCGGCTTTTCCTCGCTCAGATCACAATGCTCAAACTGTAGCACAACCGGAACTCCGTGTGTGTTTGCTTTGCAGAAATAGCCATGCGAGCAAAGTGTGTTTTCTTTATAAATTTAATAAAGAAACACCTAATGATAGAATATCTAAATCAAAACATGATCCTCTCACTGGTTTTATCACCTTTAACGTTGTATTGGTTTTACGTCTTGGTTGTCGTTAGTCGAATGAGAATTTATAGAACATTCTCGCTCAAAGCGTGATCATACGTGAAAATTGTTGTAGCAACAAATGGACGAGCGCCGCTGATTTTCTCAACTAAACAGGTTTTATTCGCGGGTATGTTATTTGACTATATTGTAGTTATATTTGCTATCAGCTTAAATGCATTTCCTGCTGCACATTGTGTGTTTTCAGCTATGGTTAAGGTCTTTTATTCGTGTTGTTTTATAACTCCGTTGCAGCTTCCGATGTCCCAGCGAGTCCCAGTTCTGCCTGGTTTAAAGACCTAATGTCCTAATCTGTACATTAACCATTAAACAGTGCTGAGTATTGGCTAGCCCTGAATCCTGACTTAGCCAGACACTGATACTTGCAGTCGTGACAGTGACTGACAGTATAATTCAGTAGTTCACTTACAGTGACACAGTGCTTATTAAACCAGGTCTTCACACACATACACTGATTGACTGATATGTTTTTGATTGGTGTCTGGGGTGTCTCACTGGAAAGAGGCATAGCATACTTGATTTTGATTCCCTCACAGGGCGTATTCTAGTTCAGCCAGGACAATTAAATTTTCTGGAGAGTAGACCTAGGTGGCCTGGCATATGCCTCATAGTGTTGAATCCAAGGGAGTCTCAAGTGGAGGTGACTCCATGGGTATAGTATCAGCTGGACCTAAATTTTTCATTGTCATAATAGTGCTAATTTCAACATTCACGTAGGCTTTAGGATGTATACTGCAACTACGTTTAGCACTAAATGTTAGACAGATTAACTAGCCCTTCAATTTTTTTTGTAAATGCTCATTGTAGTAAAGAACATTTTCTATATTGATTTTTAGAGAGAAATGGCATTAATTTGAATTTTTTTAATTTGTAGGTGACTAAACTGAAGAAAAAAAGTTTTAGAAAAAAAAAACTGCTTCTGTTATTTCAGTGCATTACCTTATTCTCTATTTCAGGTCACTCTTAGCAATATGAATATTCAAGAGACCATTGAGCGTTATGAAGCTGTGTGCAAGTCCCTGGGACAGAGCCCAAATGCATACATTATGAGGACTTTCAAGGAACATAAAGAAATGTGCATATTGTAAGATAATTGTTTGGTATTATAACATGAGTGCCTTTGAAAGTGTTCTTTTAATTCAACTCCTTTCAAACTGTTTAAAACATAATAGGAGTGCAATAAGTGTTTGAATTGACAGTAGGGTTGCATTACTTGAAACGAATGGTATTGACTGTTAGCAGTGATTGCATTTACTTTCATTTGTCCATGCATGCTCTGATGTTTTAAGACCACAAAACTCTTCTCAGTAAATCCTAAATCTGCTACCAAAAACTGAATGCTTGTTTTATCAAAGCTTCGTTTACATTTAAACCACACTCCATTTATTTATGGTGTTGAACACGATATGCATTAGTAAAATTCAAAGGCAAACATTCAGTATGTTTCTAGTCTTTGATTCTTGTTGATAGATATAATATTTGCCTTCGGTGTCCACAACACTCTTTGCATGCTGACTAATAACTGTCTCTGTTTTGGTGTTGTGTAAAATAAGCAGTTTATGAATTACAGACAGGCACAGCTAGGGTAAGTGGAGAAGACACCTTGTTTGATATAATCTCTTAATTATGATTTGTGTGTGAATAACTAACACTCGTCTATTGTTTATGAATTTACCTGTTGTGTTTGTTTTGATTTTCATGGGAAGGGTTGTATTACTTATGATGTGTTTGTATTTGAAAGGTATATGTGGGTTTCAAAACTATTTTGGATGCTGTCAAAATTGATTAATCTAAACTGGGTTATTCTTGTTTTCTGAATCAGCAGTTAGTAACATGCTGAAAAGGTTTCATTTGCTAATTGCAAAGTTATATTAATAGTAGTTGCTTATATGGTTTGTAATTAATTGAGGTAGTTACTCACAATTTTATATGTTTTACTTACTGCTTTTTAGAAAATAGATTACTTTATCTTTGAAGAATCTGTCTTGTTTTGTGTCAAGATATTATTTAAAAATATTTATAAAGTAGTAATAGTCAAACATGCTAGCACTTTGCTTTGTAGATAATTTTTACACTAGTTTACACACTAACTGTAGATGTGCTAAAAGTGTGTACATGAAAACGTGCAGATCATAATGTTTCTGTTCTTAATTCTAAATTAGCACAGTAGCATTTAATTTTTTTTGTCAATGTGGAACTTGACATTAATGAGGTGTTGTAAGTGGGGCCATCTTCTTGCAAGAATGCCTGCAGTCGCGTAATTGCATGGATCCCTTATTACAGGAACACCTCTTGCGCATGAACTGCTTTCTGCCCTCAGTCTATTCAGGTTTCAAAAAGAGAAACCATTAATTATTCATTAACTCCATCTTGTGATCGGGAATAAGAATATTGAATCGTCCATTTGTGTACGTCTTAACAGACAGGCTGTAAGTGTCGGCCAGTCTCGTGATTTTGTTTTCTCCGGATGTCCTGTGTGTATATATTCATCTATTGCGAATACATTGTGATTAATCCTCAACATTATCTCTGTTCTATTTGTACTACTGAGTTTTAAACATGTGTGTAGCGTTCAGTTTGCTGTAGATTTAGTTGTCTACGCACACGATTCATTCCTGGGATAAAGCAAATGTGGCAGGGATTAAAGTCTTTAAGTGATTTTTTTTCTAATGTTAGTGTAGATTTCTCTTTGAATGGACTGACAACTGAAGTCAATCTAAATGTCAAGTACATACTTAGCTATTGCCTGTTTTAATGCAATGGTGGATCTAGGATGTTGAAGGGTGACCATGCAACCACTATTTTCCAAGAAAACATGACCGGGTAGACCCTAAAAATGACATGCCAGCTTTTATGTGGTCATGTCTGAAGAGGCTTCATCCTGCCCCTCCCCCAGAATCCGTTGTCTTCTTTTATAATGGGAAAGTGTTGACCTCAACAATTTTATATTTACTGCGTTCTCTTGCCCTTTTTAAGTTATGCTTGTCAGCTTTACTGAATGCATTATGAGGGCCATGGACAATTTACAGCACGTGATGCTGAATTGTATCCATTTGGGATTTGTTTTCTGAGTAAAACAATTAAACAATGCAATACATGTGTGGGCAAAAATGTCCTTGATCTCGATTATTAATTTGCATTAATGACATAATATTAATTGCTAAATTGGTGTTTTCTAGTGATGTGATTGAGAATATGCATCTCAGTTTGGCTGGAAACAACCACATCAAAGCAGATCCGAAAACGGAAAGACTACAAGACCAGGATGTGAAGGCGCTCAGTGAAGCTCTCAAGAATAACACCTACGTGACCAGCCTCGATCTGAGATACAATCGCTTGACAAATGAGGGCACTGGATACCTAGCAGGACTATTAGAAGTATGTTGTTTGCTGTGTTCATGGATTTTGTTTTTTATTGCAGTGGTTCATCATGTAAATTGTTAAACGTATAATTGGGATAACTCCTTGCATTGTTTTATAAACAGTTAGTCAAAGTTGTTGAATAAAATTATGTTTTTACATATCACTTACCAACTGATGAAACCACACAATTTCTGTATGCCAACTTATGTGTGGGCAGATTATTATAGCTGTCATCCACGTCCATTCTTCTGGCGTCTGCTGTTCAATCTCCTAAGCCCCTGGATAGATGTGAATGAAATTTTACAGACCTATCATGGACTGGGTAGCGCAAGTGAATTTCCAGGTGGCTCTGACTTCTGTGGCACCCCCTAGTGGTATTGTTTTTCATCTGCCGTTGTGTGTTCTATACCCTTTCAGGACCTTTCTAAAATTTGATAAGTTTATTTCAGTGAACATGATAATTGATTATAAAGACTTTCAGGTGGATGCAACTTCCACTGTGCTCTCTACTGTGAATTGTTTTTTAGATTTTTCTATTTTTGGGTAGACTTGATGTATTGTGCCACTGTGTCTGTCTCTATGGGCTGAACTACTCAAAGGATCATTATCATTTACAATTGAAATCTGTTTTACAAATGAACGATAGTGGCTTACAATTTTCAAATGAGTCTGGCTGCTGTGGTGCCTCCTAGTGGCACTTTTTTGTTTTCTGACTGTGACTCACTATCTATCAAAAGTTTTTCGGTGGATCTCAATCAAATTTGTATTTTATGTTACAATAGTACAACTGATGTGGATCTTGAGGCAAATCCAAATACTATGGTGTCTCCTACCAATGAATTTGTTTTTTTTTTGTGTTTGCCCCATTTTAAACAGATTTTTTATTTTTGTGTATGTTCTTTGTTGTCTGCCTCCCTGTCTTCCAAACTGCTTGAAGACTGGAGATAAAAATGGCAGGTGTGCTCCTGTTGCTCAAAGCACTGAATGCTGATTTGCTTTGCACCTTCAACTTATCAGCGTTGCTCCCTTTTAGTGGAAATTTTTAACATGGTGATCTTCCTTTGTATTTGTACTGTATGCGATGCGCACTTTGGGCACATATCAACCATCCAAATTGCTCTTGTTTAACCTCCTTGTTGATGAATGCTTATCATGTCTCAAAATCATGTCCAGACATTATATAGTCAAAATAATTTTTTCCTTAAATATCATGATTTATTGCAGTCTCAAATGGAGATTGTGTGCTGACTACAAAATAATTGTTTCTGTCTGTTTTGTTATACTACATCAACTTATCGCGATATACCTTACAGCCTAGCTTAAAGAGAACTTATTGAATATTAAGTTCTCTTTAAGCTAGTCTGTCTGTGGAGCAAAGATCATCAATTTCATGCTTATTGAGGCCTCAGTCAGTGAATGAAATGAATGACTGAATTAGATAAATTGAGCTCACAAGGAGAAATATATTGAACGTCAAAATATTCTCCAATTCTGTTGTCTGGGTTTTACTAGTGCATGGGGCTTATACAGGCTGTGAATCCAACTCTCAGGCTGAAATGATTGCTTGGAAATTTCAATTCTGTTCAGAACTACCTTGATATCACGGTTTAATATGGTGATTAATGAAATTATTTTTTTTTGAAAAATATGACCCCAAGTAATGAAGCAATGCAAACTGTTGGCATTGTAAAACTGCAAACATGTAGTGTAAAATGTATCTAAATATCAAGTGCCTTTAGTTAGTAGATGTGCTACTGAAGGTACCTAGAGTCTGTGCCAGCTTGATTTATGAACTTTAAATTTCTTGTTCGTTATATTTACTGGGTATATTGACATCACATTTGCTGTTTTAAATTATGAAATATGTTTATTAAGAGCATTCATTCTTCCAGGAATCCACGTCTATTTGGCACTTGAATTTAATGGCGAATGATATCAAAGAGGAGGGAGCAAGACTACTGGCAAAAGCACTGCATGTATGTTGAAGAATTTGTTTCATTCAAACACGAAAGTAATCTTATGTTGACACCCTCACCATTCATGGTTGCATGGTTAACTCGACCGTTTACATGCCTTAAAATCTACCGCATTGATTACAGACACAATGCTGTTGTAGCTAATTAAATTTCCTCGGAATGCTGATTTTATCGCTCTCTAGATAATGTGATTCATCATAAACACACTGGGGGCGACAATACTATTTTTTGAAAGTTTATAATTAGCATATTTGAATAGTTTGTGAAAAGTACTCGTTAGGTTTTTGGAATTTTGAAAATCAGACAATAAATATGGCTTTTACAACTTAAAGCTTTCGTACACTTGCCATGTTATGCTCGTCATTATTCCTGATTGGTGTGCGACATAATTTGGCCATTTAACAAACCAGTAATCAAATAAACACAGAAAAATCTGAGGAACCCCATCTGGTAATTGAACCACAGGTCTCTGGATTGCTGGTCTAGTGCTCTTACCACTGAGCTACTGAGGACCCAATGTCTGTGCAATTCTACTGTTTGCAGTCAACTGTTATGTCACCCGTCCCATGAGCAACATTTGCCTTTTTCACATGAGATTTGGACAAATATATAATCAGCAATTTACCAGTATGTGAGATGTTGATATTGGCCATTAGTGAAGTTTGTAAAAAATGTTGAGTAGATAACAATTAGAAGTTGAAATATTTCATTAACACTGCTTATTGCGTATTTCAGACAAATCAATCTCTGAAGGTAATTAAGTTGACCGGTAACAAGGTAGGAGACAAGGGTGGTATGTACTTTGCACAGATGTTGCAGATTAACGAGACCCTGCAGGAACTGGACCTTTCAGACACAGACCAGGTAACTCAATGTTAGAGCCACGTGCAGTGATATTTATACAGTGTAATTAAAGTTTCAACAAAACAAACGTTAATAACACTTTGATAGGTTTGGCAGGACATGTCATTACTTGTTCAGGATAAGACAAGAATTAGAGGGGTAGAGGGCGTTAGTTGGATTCTTTTAATAATAGGCTTAGGTCGCATTAAAGTTGCAACTAATTAGACAAAGGTCAGAGTGATTAGATCTGCACAACAAAGCAATTGCTCTATGTCATTCAGTCCAAGCTGGAATGTAACAGCAAATGGTATTCTAAACAAAAACGAATTTTTAAATGTGATATTTTATGTGACTTTTGTCAATAGTCTTTTTTGTCTTAATAGTGCAAATTAGGTACATTAACCAATGAGGCATTGCTTATTTAAAACTGCATTACACCAGTTCTTTCTGTCAAAAAATTGTTGATTTAGGCCACTCACCATGATAAAATTGGTCTTACATTGTTCCTCGGTTTAGAAGACAGTGTTCTCTGTGTGTGAAATGAACTGACAGTTCGTTACATTTTCAGACCACTCTCGTGAAATTTCTGGTAATAGAACTGTAACCCAACATTCCGTGAGCTTGGTTTGAATACATAACTAATTGCCAACTCTTTTGAAGACCAGAAATCACATATATTTTGACTGTGGAGCTGGTCGAGGCTCTCTTCAAGAAGTGACCACTCAATCAAAACCTGTATCTTGACAGAAAGCACTGGTGTACTGCAGCTAGTAATGAGTTAACAGATTTACTAAAAATGCTCTAGTTTTGGAATGCCAATTGATTTGAATTTATTTATTTAAGTTGCTTCAGATTGGCACAGAAACGTGAATTAAAACATGTGAATTAAAAATGAGCAACTGTCAGTTGTTCTTGCACTTAGTTCTGGTTGGACTGCTTTCTGGACAAGCTTCAGTATGTTGTTGATTAATTATATAATCCTGTGAATAGTGAAATTATTTTTCACTTAAAAAAATTGTATCATAGTAATCAGTCTTTGTCATTGAGAATTAAATGAAGTGTTTCTGACCAAAGTGCCGAGGAGTTTTCAAGTACACAAAATTCATGTTCTTTGTTTATTTCAGAGAATTGAAAGTCTGATTGCCTTAAGCACTGTTCTACATCATAACAGATCACTTCAAGCCCTGAATGTTGACCGGCCAATATTGTTCACCCACAGTGAGGAGCCCACAATTCACTTTGCCAAAATGCTCAAGGTATGACAATCTACGCTAAAGTAGTTTTTCCCTTGTTTAGAGCTGCATGCCATTCTGTCACTTTTTTGGCTAAAGTTCATAAGTTGAAGTAAAATTTTACTCTGCTTAGTATAGTCTGTAATATGCAGATGTTATAGCAATGCTTTGTAAAAATATTGATTATTTAGTCGTAGCAATATAAAAATCAGGCTTTGAAAAATAGCAAGTGGCAATTTTTTCTTCAATTGTTTTTTTCAAACGAAATGGCTGATGAATTACAGAAAGTTAAATGACATTCTTTAAACTTAAATGTTACAACGCACAAAAGCCTGAAACCCTGACTTAAATTGAGTTATCTCAAATAATGCATCACATTGGTTGGCTTTCATAATCTATTCCTGTGTTTTTGAAGGTAGGATATCCTTTGAAGGATGTTGACATCATTGCATGGTGTCTAGACCTGGGCGTGATGTCTAGACCTGGGCGTGATGTCTAGACCTGGGTGTGGTGTCTAGACCTGGGCGTGATGTCTAGACCTGGGCATGATGTCTAGACCTGGGCGTGATGTCTAGACCTGGGCGTGATGTCTAGACATGAGCCTGGTGTCTGGATGTGGGAATGTTGTTTAGACTTGGAAAATTGCATTTTGAAGGATCCTTGGTTTTGTCCAGTGTCAATTGTTGAGTATCACATGTCTGTGTAGTATTATAATTATGATTGGTAGAAATGTTTTTCAGGTTAACAGAACTCTCAAACAACTGCATATGATGAAGTACGACATGAGGGATTTTGGGATCACAAGAATGGTGGAAAATCTTTTAGACAACTTCTGCTTAACGCATCTCAGTCTAAGAGCGTAAGTATACCAAACTGGTTTGCCTGTTTTTAGGATTGTCATTTGTGACAGAGGATGTGAACCTACATGTTCTTGGGTATCAAAAACATCTTTTTTCAGTTGAACACTCTTTCCACTGTACTGCACACACTAATTTCGTCTAAACTTGTTACATGACCGAACTAATACAGGTGAAAATTTAAGCCAAAACCCAATTAAATTTGTGAACTGAAATGCAAGTTTCAATTGTCCCATTCCCTGCCAACCAACTGTCGACAGGCACACATTGTTTTGTGATGTGTCATAAAGGATTACATAAGTGACCAAGCAGCCCAAGCAGCTGGACTGAATTCAGTGGGCTACTGTATTAGCATTTAGCAAACTCCAACCATCAGGTGATCGTACAACAGTCAATTTTTACCTGGACTCATGGATTCCTGGTGTTCATAATGATGCTCTGGCACAAATGTTTTCAAAATTAACCAGTTTTAAGGAATGATTTTTTTTTTCAATTTCTGATGGTGCTCCTCAAAATGCCACCTTCTTTGAATGACATCTGACTTCATGCGCTATTTTAACTTTAAAAAGTGACAGCAATGAGTAAAAAATGTATTACATTACACACCTCTGCATTAGGATGAATTCTTATTTTAGCGATATCTTTCAGTTTATGAAATTGATTTTTGTGAAAAAGGGAAAGACAACATCAACTCACTGACAGTTATTTATGTATTTTTTCCATTATTTAATTGACATATTTTAGATGAGAAAACTTTCCTTTCAATGAGAGCATCTTTTGCTTTTCAAAAGTTCTTGGGTTCATTTTAGTGATAAAGAATATTTTTTGAAAAAAATCGTAACAAATT
Source organism: Phoronis australis (assembly GCA_002633005.1). Lineage (NCBI taxonomy): Eukaryota > Metazoa > Phoronida > Phoronidae > Phoronis > Phoronis australis. Next base: position 83,745 of record NMRA01000233.1, on the reverse strand, counting down.
TTAATGAAATGATTGTTTTTAATTTCACAGAAATAGATTAACAAGAGACGGAGCAGAACAACTGGCCAAGGTACTGAGAATGAACACAGCTCTTCAGGTTCTTGATCTTGGTAACAATAGACTGCAGGATGATGGGGCTATACACATAGCCAAAGCACTGCTGACTTCAAATACCAATCTCAAAACGTAAGTAAGCCTCAAGACTCCATAAACGCATTGTGTCAAAATTAAATGATGCATGGGGCTCAATTCACAAAACTCATGGTTACTCCTTTAAGTCCCGAGACCGAAAATTGATATAACTTCACATTGCTAGACTGCAAAAATATATTGACAAAATTGTGAATGTTAACAGTACAACAGCCATGCTGTTTTGTCATTTGGTCCAAAAATTGCCTTAGCCTCCTCTGTAGCGTCCTAAGCTTTGGTCTTGATTTCATCATGGTCATTTTTGTCGTCAGAAATTCATAACAGATTATGACTTAGCCATTTCTTATCTGTTCCATATTTGTTGCAGGCTTGTCGTGAAGTACAATGAAATGAATGGCAAAGGACTGTGTGCACTGGCAGACTGTCTGAAGATGAACACGACGCTGGACAATATTTTCATCTGGGGAAATAACCATGAGGAGAGTGCTTGCATTGTACGTAGAAGTTCCAATCACTTCAATATTTGTATAAGCAACAGAGAGCAATAACCATGTCAAGTCAAACTCACCAAATTTCTGTTTAGCTGCTGATGTGATTGGTCATCTCTATTCAATCAGAAGTCAAACCCAGAGATATTGAGAACTTTTACTCACTGTATAAAAAGCTTGACTATAATGTTTGTGCCTAACAATAACTAACCGGGGATGGTGCTGTACATGACATTAGGTTAGGGCTCAACTTTCACTTATTGAGAGAATTTGATGACATCTTTTCCAATGTAGTTTGATAGTTAGTTAACTCATTTATCATATATTTTACATTTTAAATAATTATGCAGTTCAACTTTTGTGGATGTTCTAGTCAGAGCTGGTTTCAAGTTGAAGTTATAAATTTAAAACTAATGTCACATGCATTATGATTTCCGCACTAAGCCGATACTGCTGGCATCAATTTGACTTCTGGGACAGCAGTTTGGTACTCATGCATAGATCATTTTTGGCACAGGTAGAGTTTTCAGGTACATGTTGAGAGGTTTGTGCCGCGGGTTTGTTATCTGCTGGTTTGGTTTTGGGGATTAGAGGATCGTAGCAGGCTTTGAGAGATGTGTCCATGGAATCGTTTTCATCCCCTACACAGCACTTGATTACATTATGGAAGTCTGTGATAAAGGTCAGTACAACATGACCCTGTATTTTCAGGCGTTTGCGTCTCTGATAGAAGCTGGCCGCCTAACTGAAGAGAGCACCGACGTCCGACCGTATGTTGTTGACGGTGTCACATATCTAGCAGAATTGAACACTGACATTAGGCGACATTACTACTGGAAACCTGTGTACGGGGACGATGTTCCTGATGCCATAGTGTGATGGTGGAGTAAAAGATCTGGAATATTGTTCAACCTGTGAACAGTGTCACCGTAAATCTGTAATTCTTGCAGGAACAGAACGCGCTTCTTGACTTAATAATTGATTGAGGGAGGAAACAACCGATTTGTGCTGTAAGATCTAGTAAGGTCCAAATTCACCAATGCATTCCATAATTTATTTTTTACTACAGCAGCTTTAGTCCATTTCATTTGATCATGTTTTTGACAATTATACATGACTTTAGGTTGGCTTAAATTATTAAACATTCATACTGCCAGTCACTTTGTGAGTAAAAACGACAACAAAAAACAATAAGACTTTGTAATGTTCTAAATGCATTGGTCCTGTATTAGAAATGTAATTCGAATTATACATAACTGTTTATATCTACGATATATATGAGCATCTGTTTGTGAAAAGTGATATTCATTTTATGTAAATAAATGTAATATATGTATAAATGGAAATAAAATAAGTTAAACATTAATGGTTTATATGTAACATTTCATTTTGGATATGGTATGATTGGTATCTTAGTCTGTGGTTAACCCTTAAATAGACAACATGAACCCAATCAGAGAGAATAAAACTTAGTGATGCCAGAATTTGATATCTCCAATTGAACAAAATAGTGAATTTGTGTACTCAAATATTTATTAGTAGTAAACAGTAAAACTCCAATTTATAAACAAGTCTGACGTTACGCGTATCCAAGAACTAGCATAGCACCAAATGTGAGGCTTGGCTTGAGTGAAGAGATATGCGTTGAATAACCTTGAATGCAAAGAGCTTTCAATGCAGTAAAGCTTCTTGCGAGTAATTGTTTCCACCACATAAAAATACTTAGCAGATGATATTGATTGTGCATACCCATACCTATTTGATAATTAAAACTTTACTCAAAACAGACCTCAAAATCAAGTGGAATGTTTTTTTATCTCAAATGAATCTCGAACTAGCTATTCCAAGCTGATCAAAAAACACTCACTTGACTTGTTTAGCTTCAGCGACACCAACAGGACACGAATATACATTATTGCATCATAATATCACTCAACTGATCTAAAATACCCCACAATGTTCAGGTCATTTGTTCTTGCATGTTGTCCTCCATTTTGATTTCATCAGTCTGCGACACGTTCTCACCATTCTGAGCTGTTGGACTGACCTTGACTTCACCAACAGATCCATTCAGTTCAGGTTGCATGTCTCCATCATTGCCCTGTGCATCGCTCACTATAGTGGGCTCGCTCATAACACTTGCCTCATCTGCCGATGGCTTCTTGCCTGTGACTGGCTGTGGCTGAAAAAAGTAACATAATAATAAGAGGAATGTATTATTGGTTTACTTCAAACGAGTCACAAATGAAACATTAAGTAACCCTGATTAAAGTCATGTGATGATAAAATGTTCAAATTCCATTTCAGCAAGCAATGAGCCTTTTTGTAATGCAACTTCCTTCACTCAGTCAGAATTCATATCGCTGCAAAACTCAGTAACTAAATTACAATAATGTTAACCTGTTTACTCAGAAAACCACACAAAACATAACTGGAACCTTCTCATTCCATGACGTGAAATCATTTTCATCCCAACACAGGCTGTTCAGGGTTTCCGCATAAAAAGGTGACTTAAAAATGTCATCAGTTTTGACAGGGTTGCAAAATCCTTCCAATGTTCCATGTCTACTGCAGATGATCTTTCACTCAACCTATTTCATGTTTCTGGTGTTTCAAAGTAACACCCTCAGTCATATATGTTTGATATACTTACAGCTTTCTTGATAGCATACAAAGCCACTAACATCTGTGATTATTCACAGATAAAGCAAAAAAAAATGTCTAAATCCAAATCACAAGCGTTGATAACTTTCCCATAAATTATCCATGTGCGTGTTTACGTACATGAAAGCACCACCACGTTCTACATTACATCAGATATGAAGGCATGCTGATCAAATCAAATTTTACACATCCATTTATAATTATATCCACACATCACTTTACCTTTGACTCCACTGGTGTGACTTCACCTGTATCACTAGCTGGCTGCGTTTCATTTATAACTGTTTCTTTTTCTGCCAACTGCCAAGAAGGAATGATGGGCGTCTGAGCTGGAGTTGGAGGAAACTGGCGCCTGCAGTGGCAAGAGACCGATGTGAAACTATGGCAAAATTTTGTAAATGTAGTACTCGTGGTACTTACATGGTACTCATGGTATATTCACTTATCATGTATTGTTGACACTCGTTATCATTGTACCTCACGGTTCCATTCACAGTATTATCTTTTCTTCATGGTTTAATGGATGGAAGTAGGGGTGGAGAAATCATAACACCAAGCCAAGGTCTGGCGAGAGAAAAGTTCCCAAGCATGAACCAGCCACCACAACATTGTGCATTGCTACAATTTTGTTAACAGGCCACGAGGAGGTGAGAAGGTGCAACCGTATATTGCTAAGACAGCCTCTGTTTTGAACAAAACTGAAATGTAAAATATCCAACAGACTTCTTTCAGATATATTTGTAATGCTAATTTCAGAGGTTACTGATCTGACATGGCATCTACACTCAGATATGGAATGGGTCATAAGGCTCAGGTCGCCTGTCTAGACATGGCCAAAAACAATATGTGAATGTTAGTCCTATGGAAATTGTTGTTGGAGTTCCCTTCATGGCATCTTAAATCAGCCAGTGAGATTTTAGTGGATCGCTTAAACCACATAACATTGCTATTATGCTTGGCAATAGGTTCCATTGATCAGATCACTTAATATGAAGAGTCAAAACATCCAATTCAATTGCACTCTGGCAGTCAAACATCACAAACTCACCTACTAAGTAAAAGACCTTTCAAGGACGCCACCTCAGCCTTGACTTCAGACATACCTAGTCGCACACCGTCTTCAGATAGATTCTGTTAGGAATAAATGTGGAATCATATTAAACAGGTGGTACCAGTTACCATGAAATCATTTTGGATGTACCATTTGACTGTGTGATGCACATCTGTATCACCACAACATCATTTTCTTCAGATTACCATAATTTATTCAATAACAACTACGACTGTACTCCAAGAATTTCTAGAGACAAAGACTGAACAAAGAATTTTTACTTTAAAAAAATCATCAATGATACCAGGTAAGCAAAACTATTGCTAACTACCTCCGTAGTTCTAAGTGATCGCAACACGTTGTTTGTTGCGCCCTCCTGTCTTTCTAGGACCTGTTGTATGGCGTTTAAATTTTCTTGTATCTTGGCGAGAGTAGCCACCATATTTGTCTGTAAGTCTGTTACAGAGTCATTGAGCTGATCTAGTCGATCTTTCGCTTGCGTGCCACGTAACCGAGGCACAATATAGGACTGAAAAAAAATGTTAAAAAATGAAATTGAGAACAGCACCGAGGTTATAATACAACATGGCACGGTTTTTCACTCACCAAGCACCATGAGAATGTCTCACACCATCAGGGAAATATCAAATTAAATATCAATTCTATTTTGATCAGCTGAACACATAATTCTGGAAGCAGGGCAATAAATAAGTGAAGTACGGTAACATCTCTTCAATTTAGGACACAACATGGCAGAAAAGTGATATTTCTTAGCTTCACCACTTCTAAGTTCTACAACATCGCCACCACCAGTCACTGTTTTGAGAAATTGTCAACACTCACAACAGTTTTAGAAGATTTTGAAAAATATATTAATAAACATAAATTTCAGTGAAATTTGACCATATCGGTTATTATAGGTCAGCACAAGAAACTGAAACATCCTATTTCACAAGTTGTGTTAGTAATTACAGTATTCCATGTTGTCAAGTCCTCCTGATATTACCAGTGGGTGTGGTACAAGCATCACAAAATTTTGGCGGTAATTCATCAATACGCAACACAGCACAAAATGGATAGTTGTCATATTTTTGATAAAAACATTAAGAAATCCTCCTTCATGGTTCAACAATCTCAAAACAACACTTGCCAGTTTTTATATGTTGTAAGATAAATAACGTTACAACAGATTACAAAAATTATGACAATTTTGTCACATATTTTTAGGAAAAATATTTGCATATTAGTTACTGCATGTCAACAATAAGAATGGTCAAATAATTATCAAAACATGTCTTAAACATTCCTAGAAATGATGGAAAATTGCATTATTTCCAAGACTGACCTTAACAAGAGTGTAGACTCCATATGACACACCGCCAATAACGAAAATTGTTGAGGTGATATCGCGAAACCTTGCCCACCGAGACGCTGGTATAGGAGCTATAACAAACAAAGCATGCAATTTTATATTACGATATGAATCACTGACGGTCTGGCATTATAGTGCATTGATGTGTTGACTTTAAAGTGAGGAAACATTTAGTATGCAATCCCTGTCAAGTTCACACTCAGGCAAAGAAATCCTGTAACAAATTTGTAACATCGCTCACAATCTAAGCAGACATATTAATGAGAGCGATGGTACATTTCAACAAAAAGTAAGTAAACTATGCATCAATCCCTTGAACTCACAACATACATGCACCATGGGCTGAATAAAGTATGTGGCATTTCTTTATCTGCAGTGGAGTCTACTTTATATCATACCTTCGGTTTCTATCAATTATTGTTATAAACAGGATATTCCATGAAGCGGGTTTCGACTCCATGGTGATCAGAATCACTCTCATAAGCTGATCATGCTAAGTTTATGTCTTGACAGCTTAACAGGAAAGGACTGATTTTTACTTTGACACCATAAAGCAGCTGAATTGGATTTTAACACATTGTCCTCAGTAAATTCACTCAAATGTTATTTTTCGTCATGTTTTCTCTCATCTGCAACCTTCAGAACCCCGTTGAATTGCCAATCCTGCTAAAACTGTACCTGAACTCGAGGTCATCGGTGCTGAAACCACTCAGTGCCATCCAATGATGATACTAACATAACTATGGCAAGCCCTCTTCGAATCGTCAGTCCCCAAAACATTGGAGACACCATGAATCAACATTAAAAGCTGAGAAAGTCACGTGAACATTGTCTTCATTATGTGAGTGAAAGAGAAGATGTTCCCAACTCGGACCCTACTCACAGCAAGACCTCTCCTGCAATAACCTTAGGAGCCCTGAAAGTTCTGCTACATGCGTGTATATTCTGTATGCTTGTGAATATGGAAGCTGTGCCTTTTGCATTACCGAGGCGACGAGCACGAAAGGGGACTCAAGACTACATACTTGAGTCCAACTAAGTGTCAGACTTATCTCTTCAAGTTAGAAGGAAAGAAACTCAGCCAGACAACATGCCTGCCTAGCAGAGCGTAGAGAGAAAGTACCTGCAACTAAAGCAGTGTGTGTTGGAGCGCCATTGGTAAGATGGTGATTCTGGGCCTCAACTCTGGCGTTCTCAGCTTCCGAAGCTCCTGACTTGTGAATGGCAATGTCTATTTCTTGCTGAGTGAGTCCTGTAACAGTTAGGCATGTTATTAATACAGAGTCAACTAAAACGAGAACCAATTTGAAGCTGGCTACTTCTGCATTCGGGGTTTAGTCTCTGTCCTTAAATTCCACTTGAAAATTGACAATTATTTCTACAGAGTCTATTAATTTTAAAAGCAAGAGCCAATCTGAAGCCACCCACTCCTGGGCCCAGGGTCTTAGCCTGAATTCGAAACTCAACTTGAAAATTGACCAATTGCATGGCACGCTTTGACTAAACATGCAAATTTGCATTTGATTCATGATTGGTCAAGTTTTGAGTCAGAGTCAGACAAGTCCAAGATCAGTAATTCGATACTTTGTCTGGATATTTGCACTTATTCTAAGTTGCTGAGTTTTTGGTTTTCTTCAGAATTAAATATTTTGACACCACTATTTTTTTCAAATGCAGTTTTACAAGAGAATTGCATGATTTTTAAGCAACAAAATGCAAATGTAACTCTTTATCCATAAACTTATTAAAAACATGCTGAACCAATGAGCTGATGTCAGTTTGAGACTAATTTTGATTTACCTTTTCTAACCAGAAATGCCCTTTTCTGGGCTAAAGGACTGCTAGCAACTTTTGGGTTTTGAAGGAACTTCACAGCTGTTTTTATCTGAAACAATTGAAATTACAATTAGCAATGAATTCGTTTGACTAATCATCAACATTATAGAACTAAGACTGAGATAAAGTTAGGACTAAGTTTCGTTCACCTTTATAACCAGTTAACTGAAACGAAAAACAATGATGCACTATTGGAATGATTGAATTTTTTATTCAAACACAAGTAACTAATGATTAACGAAGAAATAACAGAGAAACACAGTTTGCACAGTAAGTAACATGGAACATATATCAATAAGTCACAAAGATTATATAGAAGAATGAGATGAATGTACCAGTTCTTCACGAGGTACCTCCGGAGGCAAGTCTTGTAAATTTTCAGGCAGTTCCTGCAATGACAAATAAGACTGACAATAAAAAATCTAATTTAGTAATGACGATGTGAATAATAACACGGTTATAGAATGGTAATAATCCACTTATTTCATACAAAATAAAGGAAATTATATATTTTCCCAATAGTGTGTGTTATACACATTTCCTAGACAGTTGACAACTGTAAGAAATTAACAGAGCAAGCATTGCCAACTGTCCATGAGGGCATTTAACGAAATGCAGCCTACAGAGTGCCAGTGTGATCCAAGGAACAGTACTTAAATTACTCAAAATTCTGCTCTATAAAAGTACTTTTAATTATCCCATCCATCAATGGTGTTCAAACACTCTTTTGAGCACATGACTGAAAGTCATAGGAAACTCATCATGTCATCCCTTTCACCTCATGTTTACAACAACATGAGCTATCAGGTGTGACTGGACGAATCACATCTCCTGGCGCGACCAGAGTAAAAACACAGGCGCTTGAGTTTATCTGTTCCTCGATCGCAAATGGCGTCACTCACTACTAAGAAAACATATGTTTCCCATATATGGTTATGAGTTATCCGGAAATTCGAGCGCCTGTGTGTAAAAATGGCCAGATGCTGATTGGGCAACTGAACGAAGGACTGATACTGCTAGCATTACGGCATTTTCCCTTTGATCCCAACTTGTTCGATTCTATAGCCCAACAATACGTTGGGAAGATAACCCATGTAGCCAATATCTTACATGACTGATAAACTTCCTACTGGCATTTATGGTTGGAGGCCAGCTCTCTTTTGTTCGATAATTGCTCTAATCTCCAATAACAATGTATCTACACTGACTGGGCTGTGCTGTTAAAAATAAAAGTTAAGTAATAACAAATATGAACATAAACCAATGGCATTTCTGAAATCCTCGTCTAAAGGTGATCATGTTTAGTATTTGAATCGCCTAAATCGCCAAACTGCAACCAAAGTTACGATAATCTATTCTTTCTGTGCTTGGCAGTTAACAAAGGAGCTAGATGTTATCACATACTCACAACCCTCTACGTCTGGTAAAGTCACTGAACGGGGGAACACCGTAATGGAAAAAAGTTAGACAATGACCATCATCTCGGCTGGCGCAGCTAGCAGAAAAAAGTATGTCTAATACAAAAATATTTGTTCGAGTTGGAAGGAATTAAAGATATTGACAACCTCCCTTTATGCGCAAAAGGTACTTAACAGCTGGGTGACTTTGATTGATGCCAGGCAATGACTGATGAGTGATGGTTAATCAATGTGAGGCCTAATTCGCCGAAAAGCTCTACTCTAGGTATGTGAAGGCCCAATGGGCTATGGGAGCAACACCATATCAACTTCAAAGTAGAGACGGTAGCACAGACGATATATTCTGTACTGTGCGTTAAATGTGTTTTGCAAGCAATCCTAATCCCCCAACTTACTCTCTTCTCCTCCATCTTTGACCTTTGAACTTTTTTGGTTTGATATTGAGCGGATATAAGGAAATGTTAGGACTTCCCTGCGTTCAGTAACGCTAGGACCTCACTAAAAAGCAAAATTTTGTGAGATAACGTAAGATATTGCCATGTATGTGAATTGAAAACAAGTGATTTTGGCTAGATTTTAGTTAAGTTCTAGCGCTGGTTACTGAACAACTTTACTTCCGCTTCCTGTTTCTTTGTATTTTCATTTGGCGGTAGGATTCAAAAGTTGCTAAAAGCAAACGATCAGGTATACTTTACTGTAGGCCTAAATAGCTGCAGATATAGCCTGCAGACTGACAGGTGGTCATCCCAATGTGTCCCGGGTTCTATATGTCCCGTTTTATGCGCATCGTGGTTCTGTGTGTCCCGGGTTTTATAACGAGTATGCCTACGCCGTGGTTCTAAAACTTAAGTTATATACTGGGGAACCCAATGTTCGTCCGCCTAAGCATAAAACCGACTTCCTGTTGTACTCACCGAATTATTCCACTTCAAAGTTATGATCTGAATAGGATTCGATTTAACTCTCACAGATATACCGCATTCATCGATTCGGAAGTTTTCTTTAATTTGTGCCGAGTTATTTCAAATGTGCACTGCCTTCGGCAGCCATTTTATTGTGACACCTAAGTTCGTCATATGCTGCCCCCTTTTGTAAAAACTGAGAAACATGCAGAAAAAGGCCAACGAAGTAATGAAAATTGCAACAGCCTGTTTTTATTGACATAAACTCGATTTGAAGCTTTGATGTTGAGCTCTGCACTGTGGTTTCCAATAAAAGCCAATTGGACAACATTTCAATGCAGTTTAATGGTGAATGCGTGAGGCAAAATGTTAAGAACCCAGCGTATCGCATTTGTCTGCGGATTTTTCCTTTGGCCTTCTAGATCCTACTAGTGCCTGGGAAAAACAGATACATTGCATAAACAAACCCTGGATCATGTTTTGTGTCCCGTCGGAAGAAAATTTAAATTCGAAAACATCTTCTGAAAACGCACAAAAAAGTGTATTAGTAAAATCTACTGATTTTTAAGTGGTTTTAAAAAACAATCGGTAAACTCACCGATTTTTGTCTCATTACTTTGATACGTGTCTCTTCCGATAAGTTAGTACCTAACGTGCAGACGAGCACTCCAAATTGGAACGCTAAGTCCCGCGTGGTTGCGCTGCACGCGAAACAAGATGGCGGACGAACTTTGGAGCCTGACGAAAATAGGTAACCGGACGATATGTCACTGTGTGGTAGTTGTGGTTGTCCCCTTGTAGGGAACTCCTTGCTATGCATGTATTTGAATGCCAGCATAATTCATTGGATTACTGGGATGTTTCCCCATTCAAATACACGCAAGCCATACAATTTTTCCAATGGGACAATATGGTTACTTTCACACCGGGTTCTATTTGTCCCTGCTGATCAGCGCTCGACCAGCCAAGAAAATCAACATAAGAATCATAAGATTGCCATTTGTGACTTAGCCAAAACCTCACCAATTAAATTCAGGGGGATTTTCAAGATCCAGCTGGCATTCACAAATTCCAGGGTTCATTGCTTGCAGATCTGACAACCAGGATTCGACAAGGATGCATAAAAGTAACATGTTAATTTAGTACTTGTCTAAATTTTTTTTTCCAATCTGAAGTAGGCCTGTGTTACTCTGTCATGATTTTTTTTGTATTTCACACTCAGCTACAGGTAGGCCTAGCATCTTAGTCGGATCTATAGTAAATTCACAAACCTCGTGTATCTTCTTTATATCTATATTTTTGCACAGGTTTTGAGGAATCTAGCTTAGTGGTAAGTGCACTTCACCATCACTCTGGTCCGTGGGACCTGTGTGGTTTGATTCCCATTTGATGCACCTGATTTTCTTTCACACAGAATCCAAGACACATAAAATATGGGATGCAATGCCACGCTCCCCATCCTACAGTACATGATAAGCCTGATATTGATAGTCTTGGTGACAACTAATTTATATACCGAGTGCTAGAAAAAATGCCATTCTACCGTTATTCTACTGCTAAAGTAAGGGAAGTCATGGAGCAATCTTATGTGTCAGCTTTCAGCTTTATGAAATACACCTTTTGCCTTTAGCCTGGCCAATTTCTCTTTTTTCAGTTCTTTAGTCAAAATTTCTTCATTTTTATGTGTCATTCTCCTTGTCCCAGTTGCATAAAGTTGTATGCCGTATAGCAACAACGATGACTCATTATCGCGTGGCACGTTATTGTTGAACAGTGCACCTGACGTCATGCAACTATCAAACTTATCCAGTGGATAATTTTGAAATTTTATAACAAAAAAGTGTCGTCTTGAAAACAATTATGCTCATGACAAGCACACACCAGTTGCTATAATTTTTTTACAAATCTGTGAAATAATGCGAACTACATTGAAGTCAAATTTGCTCAAAAATTTGGTTTGCAAGTAATAACATTCTAAAAAGTTAGACAGTAGTGAAGCTGTTTCTTCTAATTTTTTGAGAACAGTAAACAACCTTGTTTAAGAACAGCTGATTGAAAAATCGTCCAAAAATAAACTGACTAGTACGTGATGCTGTATTTCGTGGCACTGAATGCCAATGCATCTTACTGCTCCTCAAATTCAGAAGCAGAATAACGGTAGAAAGGCAGTCTTTTTGCACTGTTAACTGTCGAGAAAGAGGATAGCTTTAATTATTTATAACCTTGGATCAGATTTTGTATGGCCATATTTTGTACAAGGGTTAGGAAGCGTAGGGAGAGCACTCTATCTAGACTTGTAACCTGTCTGTAAATAACTCTTTACAGGCACACTTGCCTTGGAACACAAGTTCATTTTGCTAATCAAAATGTTGCCTGTGGTATTTGCAAGCCCTGAATGAACATAATACAGCACCGGGTTCTAACGAGCACAGAATAAAGTTAGTTGATGAAAGAAGTCAACAGTGGAAATTCCAACATATTCTGGACAAATTTCTTATTCCTTACCACATGCTATCAGTGCTACCTTTGCCATGAAGTTAGTGTTGTGACAAAGGAGTTGTATTTTTGGAAGTGGCCTTAAATTTAATGCCAGATTTCTTGAATTTGGGATTGCGAATTTTTATGAAAGAAACGTGCTCATTATGTGTCAATGTTACGTTCATTTCAGATTTGTCTCAAGTTTTGTCACGAAGAAGGTTAGACAATCTCATTTATTGCAAATCCTACTATGATAAGGAGATGCCGAGAAGACCATTCAAGATTTGGAACAGGAGCAGAACTGTGAGGAAGTCCGTTGTCGCTGAAAGTCTGAAGGAACTCACAGAAAATGGTGATCAGTTTGAAATAACTCTAGATCTAGAAACATATTCTTTTGCAGTGTTAGCTGAATATATTTCAAAGTCCTGATCAAAAGTATCACCGCCAAAGCACTGTGGTTTTGCTAACAGTTGGAAATAACTGAAGATACTGCGGACAGTACTATGACAGTGTGACTTGAATTTAAACAAATAAAACAATATAAAACAATGTAAATTTGAGCCGTGTTTGCACTGTGTTCAAGGTAAAGTGAAGCTGTCTCTGAAAGTGGATGAAAAGGTAGACGTTGTTCTGGAGGAAGATGGGACTCATGTAGAGGACGAGGATTACTTCCAGTGCCTTCCGGACAATACTATATTTATTCTGTTGCCGAATAATGAATCATGGCTGTCGAGGAAGAAGACAGACGCAGGTACTTGCACCAAAGAGTGTACATAGAATAGGACAATTCATTCCACCATCTTGCCACTTGCCGCAATGGTTATCGGTAGAAAAACTAACGCTCCAAGCGGCGAATAAGCAACACTAATTTAGCGGCGCAGTCCAAACCATTTAAACACTGATAAATTAATACTTTGGTGACGTTCGATGTGCAATAAAATTACTGTGCGATTAAAAATTGGTTAAACTAACATCCACGTACAATCGAATCTCAAGAATGAATTTGTTTTCTTTCTTTTGAAGCTCCCTTCAAAATTAGCCATCATGGTGTTGTTTGAGTTCTTAATAAGGCAATTTATTGTTCCTTATAGCATTTCATACCTCCATGGACTACATACTTGTTGTGATTGCTCCTGGGGCCAGGGGGTTCACAGGAATGGATTCAGGATTTCGAGTTAGGGCAGGGGTGGGGAGCAGGGCAGCTATTAGACAGGATTGCCTGTCAGACATTGGCACCCCTGAACTGCCAAATAGAATCTGGGGGAATATTAGGGGGGGCAGTAGGTGTAACACTATTAAGTAAGAAGAAGAAAGCAAGACAATTCATCACTACCACAACACTGTATTCCATTCTGATGCTTCCTCACATAAGATAACAAAGTATCTGCAGAAGACAGAGCGTAGCCTGTGCAGTGGCCTACACTGCAGACAACAGCAGCACTGGGACTGCGGTCGACTTGTCTTCCAATCATGAACAGAACACACAAAATAAAAGACAATATATCATATTATTGAATAATAAATAATCCTTATTTTCTGGATCCTTAGGAAACAGAAAAAATGACACATGTGGGGTTTGCGTGGATGAATTAGTGCAATTTATCGTACTGCAAAATGCATCCTTCCCCATTGTTCTTGTGCTTCCTACTTGACCGTTGCTTATTCACCACTTGGCTGTGCTAGTAGCAGCGATAACAGCGAACGCACAAGTGAACTCTCCCATATGTATTGTACTGCACTCATTGCTTGCACCAAGATTCCGAATATGTAAACACAATCTTTTAAGGGAGTACTGTAGCGAGGTCTTGATAATCACAATAAGTTTCAAAAAAATTGTAAAACCCTGCTGCTTGATATTACTACCTGTATCACCTGCAAATTTTGGGGGTGCTGAACATATGTGACATGGCTCACTCCAGTGTGTCTCCAGTTGGAAAAAGACCAAAAGAATGTTTACTGCAACAGCATGGCTCGTAACATTTATCAGGATATTTTGTCATGCCAGCAAAAGCCTCGTATTGTAATCTCAATTATTTATCAACTATATTATATAAATTTAACTTTTCCTGTTATTTGATTTTTATGTTTTCTTAAATAACATCTTAATGTTCTGCATTGATCTGAGTAAGTTCATCTCCATCATAAGTTCAAACTCAAAAGCTTGTCGCCCTTGTATTGTAGCTGATCAATTCTGGACGTCACTCTCAAAATATGTCACTTTTGAAAAATCTTGTTTTGATTCATATTTCAAGGTGGCTTATGTAAACATCAAGATACATAGCAATGTTGAACAGTTGTTTTGAATTTTTTTCTTTCTCCACTGTGTGTAAACTGCTTTGCTTAAGTTAAAGTAGTCTTGAATTAGATTTTTTTTTATTTTAAGATGGATTTGATGTGCCAGATACCACAGACAGTGCTAGCTACCACAGCAGGGAGCATGAGTTATGCCTGATGCTGTGTGAGGACTTTCATGTGATAGCCACATTCCCAGAAACTGATCTGGAGGTACTTGATTGTAATTAAAGGGAAACCAACCAATCTGATGTTACCTTTGCACATCCCTGAGTCCCTTAGAGAGTGTGTACTATCCTTGGTTCCCTTGGAGAGTATGCACTATACTATCCTTGGAAGAATAGATTGTGTGTGTGTCATTGAATATCTACAAAACTATAGATTTTGACTCGGTAAAGTTATATATTTTCTGGGAATAGAAATTTATTGACTTTTTACCAATCTACCATTAACTGGGTCACACGACCATATATTTTTGGTAAAATTTAGCAAATAAGGTACATTGGCAGTAAAACAACGCTATCAATCACACAATCACATTTCATTTGATTTAAATTTTCTATGGCAGGAAAAATTGGGGGACTCGTGTGTATACCAGAGTTTAATCTGGGCTGTTCCACTAAAATCTGTATGGGAGAGGGGGAAGGCACTTTTTTTCGCACCCACCACCCATATTTTTCATTTTTTTCTTCAGACCACCATCTGTAATTTTTTTTAAGTTTGAAATGCAACCACCCATAATTTTTTTGTTGTTCTTCTGGTTGACTGCACACGCGCCTGAGTTTATCTGTTCCTCGATCACCACTGAAATCATTCATTACTAAGAAAACATATGTTTCTTATATACGGTTATTAGTCATCGGGGAAATTCGAGCACCTGTGGTTAACTGGTGTTATGGGCATGCCGATGGGGAGATCGGAGGGAGTGAAAAAGTCAGAGGTTTTTGCAAGTTGCGTTTTTATTCTAGTTGTTGATTCTGTGCGGAATGTTTATAAAACTTACTGAAATTACCCCCCATCAAACATTTATGGCACAATGAAACAACGACCTGTAATTTTATATTTTTTTGAAGTACGACCACCAGCCATTTTGAATTTAAATCAAACACAACCACCCATAAATTTTTATTTCAATTGCCTTCCCCTCCTCCCATACTGAAACATCCCTCAATCTTTTTTATACTTTTCACGTTAGACTGCTATTAAAAGAAAATACCCTTGCGGCTTTTTAATCAAACATTGAAAATTGTACTTATTAAAAGCCATATTGTATTCAGCTTAGGGCTGTTCCAGCAAAATCTGTATAGAAGGGGGGGGGGGCGACAGTTGAAATAAAATTCATGGTTGGTGGTTTTCAGAAAAAAACTCAAGTTATGGGTGGTCGTTCTTGTAAGAATTAAAGCATTAAAACTGGGTTGTATTTTTGACCTGTAAGTGTTGACAGGTTGGTATTTTCAGCCAATCGATTTTGGACAGATTTGGCTACCATAGACCCCTTGTTGGCTGTTTTAGTTTTTGACAAGACAGGTTGACTATCTCAAAAAGTATGCGTTTTATATTTCAACCTAATTAAAACTTATGAGTCCGTCTTTTAATATCATTTTTGTCCGCTTGGCGGATCATGATCAAATTTGGTATAGAGGTAATCATCAAGGATGCGCCAGCACCGCCAGTTACTCTGAAACCGCTTGACGGATCTTGATGACATGTGGCATAGACTAAGATAGATGGTTGGTATGCGCTCGCACCAGTCGATCTTTGACAGATTCGGCTACTGTAGCACCCCCTGTGGGGCATTTTTGTTTTTGACAAGACAGGTTGATTATCTCAAAAAGTGCCAGGCACAACTGGAAATTTGGCACAAAAATATATAACAGGGATGGATGCGTTGACAGAAGTCGTTTTTGTTTTGATTCGACCACCCTCTTGGCTACTGTAGTTTTTGGCAATATTAGACAAGATAACTAGTCATCCTTGAGGCATCTTGTTTGCAAATTTTGGATTTTATATTTTAACCTAATTAAAAATTATGGGTCGTGGGTTTAAGAAATAAATGAAAAGTATTGGCAGTGGGTACAAAATAAAAGTGCCTTTCCCGACATACATTTTTTGCCGGAGCAGCAACAAACCAAAGTTTATATTTATCGTTTTTTTTTTAAATAGTCTATATGCATTAAAAGTGTAGAACTAATACGACAATCATGATGCTCCTTGGAATTTCAGTAAAACTTGCCTGATTCAGCCCGACCACATGATTTCATCTGAGTACAACAAAATAATATTTACATGAAGTATCAGCACCAGAGGTCGTCAAACGTTCTCTGGTTGGGTCTAGTCTTCATTAATAGCTTCAAATGGTACCTCAGTTCTCTCTTGTACATACCTACCCACATGATTGTCATCTTATGGAAATCTGGACTTTCAAACATTTTTATTCATATGTTCACCTGATAAGAATAATAATGATAGTGATAATATTAATAAAATATAAATTAATTAGAATCGCACAAGTACAGAGAAGTAAAAGAGAAACATGAAAACACAAGAAAAAAATGAAAGTACAAGTGCACGACAACGATAACATAAAAAATCAGACTTATTTCCATTACTGTTCTGTAAAAAGATGAGAAACAAAATGAAAACCTATGAAAGATAAAGACAGTCAGCAGTAAATGAGTAAATCAGATATTAAATAGGCTAAATAAATATATACAAGAATACATAAAAATGATGAATAATTAAATAACTATATACATAAATAAATATTAATGGAATGCACTAATGAAGATTAGACGAAAGACTTAAGTCATAATTGCTGAATCTTGTATTGTTCAACTATTTGCTAATATTCCAGGTTTTGATCAATATGAAAGCAAAAGACATGTCTCAGACATTGGGTAAAACAGAGAAGTTTTGTGAACAACTTCAGGCCACGTGTCAACAGTATCTGGACGATCGTCTGCAAGCCAGGGAAGCAGCAGAATTAGTTAAACTGTTGCACGGAGTGGAGACATCTGGCGGGGATTGTAATAAACGGCAGAGGACTGCATAAATGATTGTTTTTCAGCTCATTTCTGTCACTGCAAATGGATTTGTGTATCCCTTACTCAACATGGACCAAAATCATGAGATCTCAGCTGTAACGCCTCCTGAAATACAGCAATGCTAATGTATTTGACAGCAATGCTGAACATCCATGAGGCACTTTCTGGCTACTGGTTGACATTATGATGCATGAGGCAAATATCGTGAGTTTGGAAAGTAGCCCCCGGCATGTAGCCAGTCAAGTTTCTTTGATGTGGGAGCCTCTCAGGTCTACCAAGTATTCTGTTCTGAAAATGAAGACAGTGTCATACCTTACATGGAGTTATTCTCTGGGTTTGATCGGCTCCTGTTACAAACCAGCCTTGTCTGACTGTACTAAAACATTGTTTCTTCCTATTTTTGTGTTGTTGTTGAATGTAAAAAAAAATTAATACTCAGTTTCCACCTTATAGGTCAAACTAAGCATAGGGACTAAAAAAACAAGTTATTTATCGTAAAGAAATTGATCTCAAGAATCTCTACTGCGCTTCTACGATAGTCAAAAGGAATTGAGGAATCACTTCCTGAGATAATTTTGGACTTTTACATTAGTACAAAAATCACTTAATAATATTATAAATAGCTCTATAAAATTACAGTGGCACACTGAAATTGGGTTTGAAATCTCACTACATAGTAATTGTTGAGTAAAGTATTGGGCGAATTTTCAGGGACAGAACTGACTACTTGCAGTAAATGGAGCATGGATATGCTCAGAATAGGTGGACTTACAGTCGATTTTGTCTCACAATGGAATCTGGGAGAATTTTAGGGGGCATTGCCTGCTTGCTCCCCCCCTCTTAAATCCGCCACTGCCCTATCCTATAATAAAACTTCAAATTCGAAAATGACTGGTGCATTACCTGTGACTGCAGTTGGTAACGCCTAAAATGGAATGTGAAACCAGAAAAGGCCTTATTCGATCATGTTCGTTTATTAATCAGCTAACTTGAAAGGATTCTAGAGCCCGATTTTGGCCAATAGACTGGTGGCATTTCGCCCTGTAAGGGTTGGCTGAAAACGACAATCGCAAATTAAATGCCTTTGGAGGAGGAAAGGGGTGTGAAGGTGGATTTCCAGTGGTGGTCGCGCGGATAGGACCACCCTGCATATAGCTGTAATGTGACGATTGGCTTACAGAGATTTACCTAAAAATTCGTTTGATTTCAACTCTGGATGACCGCGGTTTCCAAATGCAGGGAAGCTCAGATATCAATCTAGCCCGTTGCTAATGGTCGTTGGCCAGATATCTACTGCGAGAACAAGATATTTACTGAAACTATACTAAAACTTAGGACTCGGAATAAATAATAATGAACCATAACTAGAACCAAACGGAACTACGTACCTTAGTGATTAACCGTAACATATAATAAGGCATTTATTTTTTTGCTAAGGCGTGCTTATTCGGGATCGTAAGAAACAGACCCCGACAACAAAACTTCATCAGTAGGAAGAAATCATCGGTTTTAGTCTACGATAAATCCATTTCTTTAGCCACTGCTTTATTGCCGCGAAGTCTTCACTAATGCGCCAATGGTCCTGCAGCTCTATTGTTAGAGCGTGAATTCCAGAGAGGCCGGGGGAAGGGGACATCTGAATCGCTCTAACTTTGAGGGGGGTACAGTGCATTATTCGAACGAACCTTACCCGAAACATCACGAAATATCACCAGTCTCAAGCAAACGAAATAGACATTGTTGTCGTCAAATCATAAAAAACTTGGTCAATCATAATGTTTTATATTTGTTTTTTACTTTCTTGTTTTGAAAACAGGGTATTACGGTCATTTTGAAAACCAACCCGGTTTTGGCTTTCTAGCAGATAATAAAAAATAGTTTTTTTATCCATTTTTCTGAGGCAAAAGCATGTTCTGTAACCAACGACAAAAAAGGGACAAAGCCTTCAGCTGCTGAAACTGGCGAGCAAACGTGACCGTTTTATGCGAGTTTTGTCAAACGTGTGTATTTCTTAATAATCTAGGACCAATAAATGCATATTACTCCCAGTTAATAATCCAATAAAGAGATATAACCATGGCTTTATTTTTTTGAGATTTCACAGAGTGTATAGCATTAATGGGCTAGTTTTTATCTTTGTTTTTCGGGCACCTAAACAGAACAGGGTAATCTTTCTGCTTCACAGAATTATCAGTTGCACAGACGTTCTCGTTGATTAGTGCC
Organism: Phoronis australis; assembly: GCA_002633005.1. NCBI lineage: Eukaryota > Metazoa > Phoronida > Phoronidae > Phoronis > Phoronis australis. Next base: position 63,827 of record NMRA01000233.1, on the reverse strand, counting down.
CAACAGTTTTCACATTTAACTCAATTCCTTTCTTACTTGACCAGACTGAGCTGTTGTACTCTTTCATTCATTAGCACTGTAGTTCTTGTCACTGATTGGTTCTATTTATTGACGGAATTTTTAAAACACGAACGGCGTACTTTTCTCCGGGGCATATGTGGGACTTCTGTGCATAGCTGTAGTGGTAAAATTAGAGGTAAGTAGGCGCTTATGCTATAGGGTAAAACGAAAACTCGCATTTTAAAATGTGTCTATGACGGTAACCGACATGTTTTGTTTCGCGAGAGGGTAACCCGCCGGGACCGGGCATTCTGATCGTCCGGCGATCGGCAGTCACCTGCACCGGTCAACACATTTTAACTGTGCCCCTTTGCAATAATTTAGGCTACCCTATATCACCGTGCTACCGACACTGAAGCTTCCGATGACGCAAATTTCATTTTAAATTTTTATTGGTTTTCACCTTAAGCTTTAGACCCTTAAAGTAACCGATCTAGGATATCATAAGGAGGGGGGGCACTGGCCTGAAATATAGGGGGCTCGAATTTCCGAGAATGTGTACCTCTTACTCAAAACAACGGAGGAAAAAAAACAAAAAACACGGAGAACCGATTTAATTACCTCGGTGGCCTGGTGAATCGGACACTTGCCGCAATCTGCCGGAGCTTAGTCCCCGCCACGGGACACACGCACACACATACAACAAAAACTGCACACATTNTGACGGAATTTTTAAAACACGAACGGCGTACTTTTCTCCGGGGCATATGTGGGACTTCTGTGCATAGCTGTAGTGGTAAAATTAGAGGTAAGTAGGCGCCCAAAGCCCACAGTATCACTTTGAGCACTGAACGTAACTTACGGTGCGTAGGCGCTACGCTCAAATGCTAAAAGGTGATTGGCTGCGCCCACGTGCGCCTACGACCCACTACAGCACTGCTTCTGTGATGATTTTGGGTTGATTTAGGCCTACTCCATCCAGTTAAAGGACACTTTTGCTTTTACGGTCTATTTTTAAAAACGGGTGAAAAAAGATCAGAATTAATTAAGGAATGACAGTCGGTGTTAACGAGAACGCCCTTATACGCCGGGAACTTGAGCTAATTTTATGTTATCTTCACTTCATAGTACGTTTAGCGTCAGTTGCACTCGGGCGTTGTTTGCGTGTTTTTAGTGATGCATAAAAATTCGCCGCCGGAATTTAGTTTGTATTTAAGACGTTACTATGTGACTTGTGGCCGGTGTACCATGAATGAAATTGAATTTTAAAAACAACCGTGCGATATTTTATGTGCAAATAACTGTGTATTCTTTTTTATCCCATATATAATGTGAAAATACGGATCAACTATGAAATATAGGAAAATAGAGCCAATCCGTATACCACGGTAGAGGCCGTATTCAGCAGGTAGGAAGCCGTATTTCACGGTTGGTGAGCAGTTTCCTCGTTCATTAAATTCGTGTGTGCCCCCCCACCCCCCTNAAACGAAAACTCGCATTTTAAAATGTGTCGATGACGGTAACCGACATGTTTTGTTTCGCGAGGGAAACCCGCCGGGGCCGGGCATTCTGATCGTCCGGCGATCGGCAGTCACCTGCACCGGTCAACACATTTTAACTGTGCCCCTTTGCAATAATTTAGGCTACTCTATATCACCGTGCTACCGACACTGAAGCTTCCGGGCGCAAATTTCATGTTACATTTTTATTGGTTTTCACCTTAAGCTTTAGACCCTTAAAGTAACGTATCAGCGGCCGATCTAGGATATCATAAGGAGGAGGGCACTGGCCTGAAATATAGGGGGCTCGAATTTCCGAGAATGTGTACCTCTTACTCAAAACAACGGAGGAAAAAAAAAACACGGAGAACCGATTACCTCGGTGGCCTGCCGTGAATCGGACACTTGCCGCAATCTGCCGGAGCTTAGTCCCCGCCTGACACACGCACACACATACAACAAAAACTGCACACATTTTTAAATCTTGTTTCAGCCGCATATGTTCATTACCAGGGTTAGTTAATAAACTCAATATTTCCTCACGCTCTTGCTGTTTATTTTTTTGCGGCAACTGACCAAGGGCGGGGTGGCTTACCCGCCCCCCCCCNCCCCCCCCCCCCTCTAGTTAATAGCCGGCAAGGTAAGAGTACTCAGTCAGTTTGCGACTTTATAGGTTCAACTTTAACTTTCAAAATTATCAGTTACTTTCAAACCTTCGGCTTTGGAGACTTAATACTACTGAAGCGAATTTAGAATCCGGCCCCCTGTCGGACTGAGGCCGGGCTAAGTGAGGGGTCCGGGTGATGGCGTCGTCGGGTACTCACCTAGCTCTGTATTGTCATAAGTTTGTGGTTTTATATTTTATATTTAGTGTTAATAAACCGTCTTGTATCTATAGCTCTGTTGTTTCTGTCTATAGTAAGATGTACTCACTGCTGTGCGTGAGGCCGTCACGGGTCCTGTTATGATCTCAAGATCGCGTATGTGTGAACTTGGAATTGAATATTTATTTGGGCAATCTGGTGAATGTTTGCTCAGTGTAAAGAATATTTGCAATTACTGCCCTCGTCATCACCTCTTTTATCTTTTAGTCCAACTTGTCTCAAAGAATCGGAGAAATATGTGAACTAGTGGTTAAATCAAGAATGTTTCAGTGATGAATGAAAATCGCCAATAGTTGGAGAAATATTGGTTTAAATTAACGTTTTTTATGAACACGAAATTTGATTTAGTACAGTGCAAATTTTTATCAACGTGAGCGTGAGTACTTGAGTGAACTTATCAAGTTTCCTCGTGTAACCAAGTTCACGCATACGCGACCTTGAAATCATTAAGCAAGATTCCAAGTGACACAAGGGGGCCGCGGTAGTCTTACGCTTGCGATACGAAAAAATACACACGGCGAACATTTTTAACCCTAGCCTTGCGAAATCATGAGCGGGTGAAAAATTAGTATATCGGTCCTTAGTGGACGCTCCACCGATTCCCGTTACGAAGGTAATAAAATATAATTTTGAGGCTGAGTTTTCAGTGATCTGTAAAGTCTGTGACGTCAGCAAAAGGGGCTAGGCAAAACATGGGAAATTCCCGTTTGTTTGGGTTGTGTTATCGACGCATGCGCAAGGCCGAGGTACACAATTCATTCAGCTCCCTGAAATTTAAGTTAGTGTTGTTGATTAATTTTATCGAACGTTGTCATAACTTTTGTTATAAAAGAAGTCTTAAGGATTGTTGCACTGGAACGTGTCTAAGTCATTGTCGTCATATTGTAAACAATTACGTGTTTTTTAGCAGTGACGTCGTTCTAGTCTAGTGGGCAAACGTGCTGAAAAGTGAAGTGACGATGTCAGTCAAACAAGCATTTCTTGTAGTTGTAAGTATATCATTGTCATTGAATCATTCGTGTCCAGCACTTTTTCAATCTCCCGTCATCAATGATGAATGTGTCGATTGAGGCCGATCAAAGGTGGCCACAAAAGTTCAATAGTCCTACAAGATTTTTTTTTCTCCAGTCATGAGTTACGTTACGACGTATCATTGCACTGTACTCTACAGACAGTACAAGTTATACTGTCTGTAGAGTGTATCATCAGACATCAGCGTTATACTATAACGCTGATGTCTGATGATACAATAGTGTATTGGGGACAATGATCAGCAGCTGAGGAGGCCTGTGCAAAAGGACAGTGCCACTGTCTCAAGTAGGCTAGGCCTAAAAATGGTGGCCATCCCTGCACTGGTCGAATTATAGTGATGAGAACCAGGCAATCACCAAATAACGGGCGGTTATTTAGTGGATGAAACTGGTTCTCTAAATAGGGACCGCTATACTTGACCAGTGCCATCCCATAGGCCCTTCATGTGCCAAAAGGTTTTTGGCGAATTATGCCTCACACTTGTCAGCCATGCAGCTAGCTGTTTGAAGACTGTTGTCAAAATACAGCTAGGTACCACTGATTAAAGGAGCATGCCACCCAAAAACAAAACTAATTTGTATCAATTTAGATGGAGTATTCTACTCGATAACAGCACGTACGGTTACGTTACCTGACGGCAGACGGAGGTGTTGAAATTATCTGATAACGTAATTTTTTCACACGCAGTCTGTAGTTCTTAATACGGGTAACTGGTGTCAGCTTATCGCTTGAATTTTCATCATTTAACACCAATAAATCATCAAACTTTGATTTATACCCCTTAAAATACACCGAGTTCTTATAAAAATGTGTTGTTTTATTTTGCTGTTACAGATTTATTGGTATTTGGACACACCGTAGCCCGGCCGACAAACTTCGGCAGGCCAATAAGGTCCATAGCAGGAGTTTGGGGTCTATTCGGAGATAAATTCAAAGTATTTTCCATGATATACAGACAGGAGAACCTAGATCTGGGTTAGACTTGTGATTTTTTGAGTTCTAAACACACAAAACGCTTGTTATCCTGGCGCGTGGCTCGGAGTCCGATCAGCCGGAGACCACCATTTGAACACTGCGTTGTGGTTTTTGCAATTTTTTCACCTTACATAAAAATTGCCATACCAGTGAGTTTTTTCCAATTTACTTTACAATACCCCAACTCCACGCCACCACAATGTCAGACAGAGAAGACCCCTCAACCAACGCTGCACAACCCCAATTTACTTGGGGTGAAACCACCCTCCTTTGATTGGAAAACTGACAACTTACCCAAAACGTTCCAGAATTTTAAGAGGTATTGCAACCTAGTTCTCAGCACTCCTGTGTACACCAGCCAATCGCCAGCGACTAAAGTGAGCTATAATATACTGTTATGGCTGGTCCCCAAAGCCCTCGAGATTTTTGATTCCTGGTACTTCAGGCCCGAACAGCGAGACGACCCGACAACAGTTTGGGATTGCTTCGAAAAGTATTTTGAGCCGAAAGCAAGTTTTCCTCTTTGCCGTTTTCAACTTAGACAGGTGACACACGCGGAGAAATGCAACTTCGGCTACCCAGATGCTACAGACGACGCAATACTTGACCAAATCATCCAAGGGTGCACTCACAACAAGTTCAGAAGAAACTACTCGAACAAGACCCGGACAAACTCAAGCTGAAACATGCTCTTGATATCGCTCGTACGTATGAATGCACCCAAGCACAACTGCAACAAATCGGTGGTCCCACCACGGAAATCCATGCCATCAAAAGACATGCACGTGAAGAGAGCTCTGCAAAACGCTACACAGATAGAAAACCCTTACCCAACGACACATGTGGAAACTGTAGAAAAGAGTGGCATAGATATCGCAGCCAATGTCCGGCTAAGGGAGAAACCTGCGACCGATGTGGAAAGGTGGGACATTGGGGAGATGTCTGTCGCTCATCAGGCAACCCGGTTACAAGGCCCAAGGCTCACCCACCACCCAACCCACAGCGGTTCCACGCTACTTCTCATGTACCTGAGACTGACGAAATCTCTTTTGACTCTATCGGTCCTGATGCCAAACTAGAAGATTTTGCTGGCATTAAAATTTAGCACGAACACCGTAAACAAGGTACCCTCAGAGGCAAGGTGAATACTGGCACTAGTGGTAACCTCCTCCCACTCAGAACCTACCGTCGCATGTTCCCAAACCACCTGACACCGAATGGCAATCCTACCCTGACATCACCGTCAACCTCGCGCCTATACATGTATGGTGGCTCACACATTACCAATCTGGGAAAGCTCACATTAAAATGCCAATGGGGCCAGAGCAAATGGATGGCTGTTGAGTTTATGGTTACAGATGACGATGGTGTTGTCCTGTTTGGCTGCACGATGTGCAACCTCCTGGGTCTTGTGACAATCCAGTGTTCAATTGAACAATCAGTCTCCAGGCTACCTAACACTCAAGTCAGCTCAACTGCAGACCTCCTCGCCTTGTTCCCAGACCAGTTAAAAGGCAGCGGAAAATTCCCAGGGGTCAAGATGCTGACACTAAAAAAGGACCAAGAGCCGGTTCTTCACGCCCCAAGAAAAGCACCGATCCACCTATGCGATAAGATTCTGACAGAGCTCAAACGCATGCAAGACCTCGTTGTGATTCGACCAGTCGACATTCCTACAGACTGGGTGTCCAGTGCTACATATGTCGAAAAGAAGAGCGGGGACCTAAGAATCTGCCTCGACCCTCAGGATCTCAACCGCGCCCTGAAACGTTGTCAACACCACACCCTCACTGTTGAAGAACTCACCCATTTCTTCAGCAGTGCAACCGTTTTCAGTAAGCTCGATCTCAAGTCTGGTTACGGGCTATACAGCTCTACGAACCCAGCCAATATCTTACCACGTTCAGCACGCCCTTTGGCAGATACTGTTACTGTCGCCTGCATGGCATGGTCTTCAACAAGGACAAATGCATTATTGGCGCACACGAAATAGAATTCTTTGGGCAAATTTATGACCACACAGGAGTACGCCCTGACCCATCAAAGGTAAAGGCAATAACCGACATATAGGCACCATCCAACGCGCAGGAGCTTCGTTTTTTCCTTGGCATGATTACATACATATCTTCATTTATACCAAATGTCAGTGAAACCTCTGCCCCTCTAAGAGCCCTAATGCGACAAGACTGATTTCCAATGGCAACATGAACAGCAGACCGCATTTGACAATCTCAAGAAAACCATCAACGAATCAAGCTACCTACACTATTTTGACCCGAAGATCCCAGCGGTCGTGCAGGTCGACGCATCTTAGTCTGCCCTAGGTGCGGCATTGACGCAAAAGGGTCGGCCCATCGCGTTTGCCTCTAAGACGCTCAGAGACACAGAGAGTCGTTACGCTAACATCGAGCGAGGACTACTCGCATGTGTTTTTGGTGCAGAACGTTTTCATACATACCTTTTTGGCCAACCATTCCTTATAGAAAGTGACCATAATCCACTGGAAATGATTATGGCCAAGCCTCTGCACAAGGCGCCTGCCAGACTGCAGTGCATGCTCCTGCGTTTACAAAAATATGACTATCAGATCAAATACAGGCCAGGACCCAAGATGGTCCTTGCCGACGAATTGTCGCGACTCCCTACTGCCAATGCCCACAAGGAAATTCCACTTGACCTCAGTGTGAACTTAGTACAGTTTTCCACCGAACGGTTACAAGAACTAAAAAAAGAAACTGATAAAGACACAACACTAGCTCTCTTGAAGGACTGTTTTCAGTGGTTTCCCAGAAAAGGCACGCTACTTACCTTCTAACGTCCGCTCTTTTGGTCTATTAGAGATCTTCTGACCATCGAGGATGGTCTTCTCCTCAAGGGAACTCAGGTCCTCATGCCACTCTCGCTTCAACAAGACTATTAGCACAGGCTCCATTACGGACACCAAGGAATTGTTCGCTGTCAGCAACTAGCCCGATCCACCATCTATTGGCCTGGCATTATGAAGGACATAGAAAGCCTCGTATCCACTTGCGAAACATGCCAGAAACATCAGAGCTCTTCACCCAAAGAACCTCTGGAATCTGTCGCCGATGACATACCTTAAACATCCCCTGGCACACCATTAGTGCCGACCTGCTGTTTTATCTACACGGCCAAGAATATCTCATCGTTGCTGATTATTTCTCCAAGTACTTCATTGTCGAGAAGCTGAACACCTCTGCCAGTCAGCGAGTTGCGAGCATCTCCAGCCATATCTTTGCCATGTTTGGTCCACCCGACACTTTGATCACTGACAACGGGCCCCAATTCATTGGAGCCCCCGTCAGAGCCACGGTTAAGATGTTCGACATTTTACATATCACTTCGTCGCCCCACCACCCCCGTTCACATGGCTTCATTGAACGCATGATTCGTACCATCAAGAACGAAGACACAGCACCTGGACGAGGCTTTTTTCCAATATATGACCACACCCACAAACCCCCAGATGGCCTCCCCGCTGAACGTATGTTCGGCCAAAAGCTGAGAAGTAAACTGCCATCTTACATCCAAAGACAGCCACTCCAGCGAAACGACAACCTACCTCACCCGAATTCGCCTGATAGGCATGAACTAACAGAACTGCAGCTGCACGAGCATGTGTACTATCAAGACGTTGCCACGAAGACTTTTTCACCTGGCACCATCATCGGAGTAGGCCCAGAACCATGGTCTTATACGGTACAATGCAAGACAAGCGGTCACATACTTGCCGCAACCGCATCCTTCTTAGACCTCGACAAGTGCAGGACCATGGCACGATCGTGAGATTCACCCCCTCACCAGCTCAGATGGCCACAGATCCCAACACCAGAGGTACCTTACTTCCCCAAACCAGTGTGCCTGACAAAACAACGCCCACCGTCTGAAGTCAGACCAACACCGCCTAACCATGCTCCTGAAACGGGCAATACTGCGGCTAAGCCTCCCATCATTTCACCCACCCCGAGCACTGTGGTTACCTCTCCGGACGAANCATCAAAGGTAAAGGCAATAACCGACATATAGGCACCATCCAACGCGCAGGAGCTTCGTTTTTTCCTTGGCATGATTACATACATATCTTCATTTATACCAAATGTCAGTGAAACCTCTGCCCCTCTAAGATCCCTAATGCGACTAGACTGATTTCCAATGGCAACATGAACAGCAGACCGCATTTGACAATCTCAAGAAAACCATCAACGAAGCAAGCTACCTACGCTATTTTGACCCGAAGATCCCAGCGGTCGTGCAGGTCGACGCATCTTAGTCTGCCCTAGGTGCGGCATTGACGCAAAATGGTCGGCCCATCGCGTTTGCCTCTAAGACGCTCAGAGACACAGAGAGTCGTTACGCTAACATCGAGCGAGAACTACTCGCATGTGTTTTTGGTGCAGAACGTTTTCATACATACCTTTTTGGCCAACCATTCCTTATAGAAAGTGACCATAATCCACTGGCCAAGCCTCTGCACAAGGCGCCTGCCAGACTGCAGTGCATGCTCCTGCGTTTACAAAAATATGACTATCAGATCAAATACAGGCCAGGACCCAAGATGGTCCTTGCCGACGAATTGTCGCGACTCCCTACTGCCAATGCCTACAAGGAAATTCCACTTGACCTCAGTGTGAACTTAGTACAGTTTTCCACCGAACGGTTACAAGAACTAAAAAAAGAAACTGATAAAGACACAACACTAGCTCTCTTGAAGGACTGTTTTCAGGGGTTTCCCAGAAAAGGCACGCTACTTACCTTCTAACGTCCGCTCTTTTGGTCTATTAGAGATCTTCTGACCATCGAGGATGGTCTTCTCCTCAAGGGAACTCAGGTCCTCATGCCACGCTCGCTTCAACAAGACTATTAGCACAGGCTCCATTACGGACACCAAGGAATCGTTCGCTGTCAGCAACTAGCCCGATCCACCATCTGTTGGCCTGGCATTATGAAGGACATAGAAAGCCTCGTATCCACTTGCGAAACATGCCAGAAACATCAGAGCTCTTCACCCAAAGAACCTCTGGAATCTGTCGCCGATGACATACCTTAAACATTCCCTGGCACACCATTAGTGCCGACCTGCTGTTTTATCTACACGGCCAAGAATATCTCATCGTTGCTGATTATTTCTCCAAGTACTTCATTGTCGAGAAGCTGAACACCTCTGCCAGTCAGCGAGTTGCGAGCATCTCCAGCCATATCTTTGCCATGTTTGGTCCACCCGACACTTTGATCACTGACAACGGGCCCCAATTCATTGGAGCCCCCGTCAGAGCCACGGTTAAGATGTTCGACATTTTACATATCACTTCGTCGCCCCACCACCCCCGTTCACATGGCTTCATTGAACGCATGATTCGTACCATCAAGAACGAAGACACAGCACCTGGACGAGGCTTTTTTCCAATATATGACCACACCCACAAACCCCCAGATGGCCTCCCCGCTGAGGGATGTTTGGGAGTGACTGGGCAATGGCTCTGCATGTAGCTGTCATCATCAATTACTTTAAAATTTATGAATGGATGATGTGCCTAAATGAGGTCTTTAACGGTCAAATACCAATCTGCATAATTCAAAGCCTTATCAAGAGAATGGGGGCGACTATTAAGGACATGGTGAGCCATTTACCGGTCAATTAACCCAAGGTAAAACCTGAGTACTGACAACTGGCGGTCACTGTCGGAAGGATGAGGGAATGCCAACAAATATAAATTATAGAGCCTTGTAAGCCCACTGTTGAAGGAACTCGGCATGCTTTTGTGACACAGAGTGGAATTGTAATTGATTCACCTCTGGCACANCCAGATGGCCTCCCCGCTGAACGTATGTTCGGCCAAAAGCTGAGAAGTAAACTGCCATCTTACATCCAAAGACAGCCACTCCAGCGAAACGACAACCTACCTCACCCGAATTCGCCTGATAGGCATGAACTAACAGAACTGCAGCTGCACGAGCATGTGTACTATCAAGACGTTGCCACGAAGACTTTTTCACCTGGCACCATCATCGGAGTAGGCCCAGAACCATGGTCTTATACGGTACAATGCAAGACAAGCGGTCACATACTTGCCGCAACCGCATCCTTCTTAGACCTCGACAAGTGCAGGACCATGGCACGATCGTGAGATTCACCCCCTCACCAGCTCAGATGGCCACAGATCCCAACACCAGAGGTACCTTACTTCCCCAAACCAGTGTGCCTGACAAAACAACGCCCACCGTCTGAAGTCAGACCAACACCGCCTAACCATGCTCCTGAAACGGGCAATACTGCGGCTAAGCCTCCCATCATTTCACCCACCCCGAGCACTGTGGTTACCTCTCCGGACGAACGGTTTCAAGACCAGCACGACTCATTCAAGAGATGTAGTTGCAAGCAGCCAAACCGTTGGGGCAGAATAATCCCCGTTTGACTGTCCAGACAATGATAGTCCATCCATTGTCTTATAATTAGGACCAGTTATCATAGTTTTGAAATTAGGATAGTGTTTCGTAGTGTAATTTTTTTTTCAACAAGGGGGATGTTACGTTATGGTCAGTAGTAACTAAACATGTGGCTACCAGTGTCTTAGTATATTAGGCATGCTCTGTTACCTACTTATGGTTCCCTTTGATGTTTCATGTACTCTCAATATATATGCCTTAGTCACAATCGTATCGCTCTTCATCTTTGGTCCGAAACCAGCATAGAAACATAACAAAGTTGGAAACTAAACTTCCAGTCAAAATACTATACTAGTTAGCCAAAGAAGTAATGTGCACGTGATTATGTTGGTGAGTTATAGCCACGAAAGTGCAAATCTTTGTATTCGTCGGGGCCCGCGAATTCAGTCTGCTTTGGCCACGAGAAGCCGGTAACGCAGTGATTTATTCATTGCTGGCTTCTCAAATCATTTGCACTCACTAGCCCTCCAAAGGCATTACAAATTGCATCTAATGAGACGGACTTTGTTTCAGTTTTATATAAGTATTGGTTAGGGTGAGAATAATTCATTTTGAAACAGAATGCTCAGTAATAAACGTCAACATGGCAACTCGCAATCCCGACTTAGACGAGAGCTCATCCCGACGAAGACTTCGCAGGTGGATCGTTAAGTTTCACAGGCTATCAGTTCGAACCAGAATACAGTGAAATACTAGAGAGGCGCCGTGAACAAGCTCAGACAACGGAACGTATGGATAGTCATTTAGTAAGCCGGCATTCGTCAGGCACTGTCAATGACTGCAGACCACAGACACGGAGATGTTTCACGGCCTCGTACTTGCTATTTACAGCGTACTTTTCATTCTTCACTACTGCAAGACACTTCCTAAGGATTTCGAACTCTTGAGGAAGTCGAAAAATTGATATACCCACTTTCCTCGCGGCAGCTGTATAAAAAGTTCAGACAAGCGGGAACGATGCACCGCAACATAGCGGCATTCACTCTGCAAATGAACCACTGACGTCGCTGTGTCGTTTCTCACCTTCCTCACAGGTTAATGCGACTCGGCAAGGTAAGGTCGACTGTATGCGAGGCGATGTGGATATAGACCGATTAAGACGACAAAAAAGACTAATTAAATGGGGTGGCATTCTCCTGTAACTCCATTCTGGCGTTTATGGTTGGAGGGTGAGCTTTCTTTTGTTCGATAATTGCTCTAATCTCCAGTAAGATCTTATCTACCCTGACTGGGCTGTGCTGCTAAAATAAAAGTTAAGTTATAACATATTTGAACATAAACCAATAGCATTTCTTAAATCTTTATCAAATGGTGATCATGATTAAGTTTTTGAATTGCCAAAATTGCATAACTACAACTGAAGTAACGACAATCTATTCTTTCCGAATGTACCAATTCGCTCTGGGTTTGACTGTGTTCAATCGTGGTCTGTAATAAGCCTGGTAGATAATTGGCCTGCTTGTTGTCATACCAGACAAAAGACTGTGCTTGGCAGTTAACAAAGAAACTAATTTAAGAAAAATGTTATCACACGCTCACAACCCTCTACGTCTGGTAAAGATACTGAACGGAAAAACGTCGTCATGTTTTCTCACAAAGAAAAGTTATGTTGTCGTTTTGAAAAGAGTACGGTTGTGACACGCGCACGCGCCATTTCATAATTTTGCAACATATCTTGGGAGATGGTGAAGGCTTTGCTGTAGCAAAATTTGTTCTGAAATTCGGTTTGCTGTTATCAAAATACTAAAAACTTAATGAAGTGAAAGCAGTTGCAATGATTTGTTGCGATGTGCACACAACCTCATGAAAGAACAACAGTTGATTAAATAATGGATGAAAAAAGACGCAATATTTCATGGCACCGAAAGCCAATGCAAAAGATCACTCCACAACTTTAGAACCAGGCTACTAGTAACAGTAAAACACCAATTTTCCAAAACCGGTAAATAATTTAATTTACTCAAGGAAGTTTGTAGTTTTTAATGACACAATTTTTTGTGTTGTATTTTATCTTGTCAGTTTTTACCCACATCGGTGCAAAGCTGTATACTAAATATACAGCTTTGCCTCAAGACTAGTTTTATTACTGCACAGGTTCACTAGTTATGCCTCACGGAGAGTACTTACAATGTATGGCCAATCTGTGCAGTGAATGCCTAACCAACCAGCTTCCACCAAGGTCCAGATTTGACAGGTACAATTCCTGGGCTTTGTGATGTATTTATGATGGTGCCATCTGGGAAACTATCAGATGGACGAATCACGAGATAGCACAGGACAAGTATAAGGACGAATGATGTTGACTATTACAACATTGCCCCCTTCCCTAAAAGAAGTGAAGCCCACCGGGAATCAACATCATTCGCAGAAACATTTATTGTCCCCCAACCAAAAAACAAACTCTTAGCATAAGGACAATGTGATAGTTCCCATTAGAGGATGGAGGTAAATCAACTGTTAAGATAAATGTAATAGGAGTTTGGAATGCCAGCACATCCAAAATAGAGGGAGCAGTCACTTGACAGTAAATATATAGTCACCAGAGACTTTCCAAATTTACTAAAAACAACATAATAATACCCTCTAAGTAGGGCAGGACGTAATGAGTCATTGTCACTGTTCCGTCACTCCAATATAAAGGCTGACATGAGGAGTTTTTAGGCCTTGCATAGCTTCGTAAAAATGGATGCCGAGGAGGATAGATGCCATTAAGAGCAATATTCTCATGGAATGGGGGTGGAACTTTAAGCCTCACGTCACTCTCGGCCAGCCTTCTGCAATCTGACGCCACACTCGACCGAAGAGTTGAGTGATCTTTGGGTAAAACGCTCTTGTTCGTTAGAGATGGAGGTAATTGGGTGGGGGATCAGGGGACAAAATGGTGTCAGGTTTTCTAATGCCAATTTCATCAACTGCAATTGACATCTGACCTTATTGCAACAGATCGAAAAACCTTTTGTGGGATATCGGAGTTCATTTTTGGCGTGTCTCTTCACTTGTTTTATAATATATTCTACAAGGTTAATTACGTGGGACAGGGATTTTTCATTCAGTCTGGTCCAACTTAAAATGTTTGGAAACGCTGAAGATAACCACTTGTTGTTGGCTAGCCTGTTTTTTTGGGCAATTGACACGTAAATGGTTGTTTTTCTCCACATCTAAAGCACTTGCCATACATGTTTGTTGGACTTTTGGTGTAACCATTGTTATCTTCAGTTAAGTAACTCACATGGGACTCCAACACATCACATCTCTCCACTAAGGCACTGATAGTATCCTTAGAGGGATGTTTGGGAGTGACTGGGCAATGGCTCTGCATGTAGCTGTCATCATCAATTCCTTTAAAATTTATGAATGGATGATGTGCCTAAATGAGGTCTTTAACGGTCAAATACCAATCTGCATAATTCAAAGCCTTATCAGGAGAATGGGGGCGACTATTAAGGACATGGTGAGCCATTTACCGGTCAATTAACCCAAGGTAAAACCTGAGTACTGACAACTGGCGGTCACTGTCGGAAGGATGAGGGAATGCCAACAAATATAAATTATAGAGCCTTGTAAGCCCACTGTTGAAGGAACTCGGCATGCTTTTGTGACACAGAGTGGAATTGTAATTGATTCACCTCTGGCACATAAGATGAAACGCCAAAGCATTTTCTCGTGTCTTTTACTTCATTGTTGTATTATGCCTCTAGCCCACTTTCTGTAAAACTACAGAGCTAGCGGAGTGCATCATTCTCACAGCAACGACTCAACTCTGGAAGGCACTTGTCTCCAGACCAGAAATTTTCCATAGCAAAGAGAGCGAATTTCCAATGGAAATCCTTCCAGGTATTGTGCACACCTTTAGAAACTAAATTGCAGGGGCATGCCAATCAAATTCATACCCCCTTGCATTCCTTGAGGTCGCGTTTGCTTCGGGACTGCCACCGCTGTCGCGCCTACCTCCTACATTTTCCGAGTACCCCCTGGGTAAAACAGGAGACCTAGAATCGCCGGGACTCATGCCACAAGAACAAAACCACAGATTCACTAGTTATGCCTCACGGAGAGTACTTACAATGTACGACCAATCTATATGGCTGAAAGCCTAAACAACCAGCTTCCATCAAGGTCCAGATTTGGCAGGCACAGTTCCCGGGCTTGGCGATGTATTTATGATGGTACCTTCCGGGAAACTATCACACGGACGAATCACAGGACAAGGACAAGGACATACACATTGATTAAAACATTGAAGTCACATTGCTATTGAAGTAAATACCTTTTACGTTTAGAGGGGCACCTTAGGAGGTCATTGATGTCTTTAATACCTTCCAACTTAAACGAATACTACATAAACTTTTTTTCGAACAGTCCTTTGTTCAGTTGCTCAAATCGGCAACTGGCCATTTTTACACTGCTTACGCCAGAAGACATGACGTCGTATTTCCTTGCAGGAGCAGTGTATCAGTTGCCAATTTGGACAACTGAACGAAGAACTGCTTGAAGAAAAAGTTTGGTTTCAGGAGTATTTTGTTCATGTTGAAAGGAATTAAAGTCATTGACGGCCTCCTAAGGTGCCCCTCTATGTGCAACAGGTATTTCAGTATAGCAACATGACTGATGGTTTAATTAGCATGAGGCGTAATTCGTGGAAAAGCTTCCGGTGAAAGAATTAGGGCCTATGGGATGGCCACTGTCTCTACTGTAAGACACCTTTGGCATAGAGACAGTTTGTCTTAGCTTAATGGTAACCAGTATAAGATATTTTCTTGTTAATTTCTCAGAATTGACGATTTTGTTGGGAGAGTATTTACTTGCACTTTTTCTGTCTCTCATTGCCATCTACTGCCTAGGCTACTATATTGCCTGTGGATGCCGCATGCTAGACAACAGCCGCAGGCATCCACAGACGATCACCTACCCCCATAGAAAGATACTTGTCTCAAGATGCAGCGAATAACATTCAATAAAAGATGTCCAAGAAACACATTGACAAATCTTGCAAAGTCCACCAGATAACTTCCCAATGTGCTACTAATTGCAAGTGTTGAGCCAGGTCACGGGCTTCACTCAGTGTCACGCTAGTCCATGCCTAACTCACGTGATGTCAATTGAAGTACTTTGTGGTTATCGCCAAAGTCATTTTAATTCATGTACACCATGCTTCATTGAGGAAATGTATAAAATCAGAAAGAATCACTGACAAAAGTAATTAGGGCCTTTTTAAGAAACAATTTTAAGTGTAAATTATAGGTTTGACGAGGTGAAAACCACTTATTCAGTGTCAGCATTTTGGCTACAGTAAAATACACAGAATGATAGTACGGAAACTGACTGTAGCCCCTATATAGCCAGCAGAGGGGCTACATATTGCCTAGCTGTCTCCGGCCCTAACATGTAGGTCAGACGAAGAACACAAAAATGAGTCCATGGAAATGCAGAAATATACATTACAGTCTAGTTACTTTAAGACAATCATCAAAACACGAACGACATGGTATGACGGTGGAGAGGCTGACGTTTGTTGGATGTCATGTGATATGCAGGTTATATGGGTTGCCTACATCTGTTAGGAAGTTGAGGTGTGCGTTTTTTTGGGGGGTGACTTCATGATTTTTGTTGCATTATAAAGCTCTGGCACTCCACCACCTAGTAATTCGCAAGTACGGATTGCGGATGTCGAGAGCTATCAGCCTAATTAGTGTGGCAAAACTAGGGTAATGAATCAGCTATTGGACCCTAACGCACTACAACACCTACAGTGTGCCTAGTATGTGCTCATGGACTTTCAATCTCTATTAATATTGTCAAATGCATATTAAGGTGAAGTCTGGCTACTAGGAGCAGGGTAAATATTACATAAAAAGTAGCAGTAAAGTCACAGGTCAGTAGAAGATCACGACCTCCATATATGTGATGGAGGATGTCCCCTGTTTAGGTAATCGAACTAGACACGTAAAGGAGCATGCTATCAACAAAAAAAAAATCCATTTTGCATCCATTTTTAATCAACCAGAGTCATGTCCATTTACAATACCAGTGTTGATGATCACTCTCCTTAGGCTTCTTACGCTTCTAGTTTGAACCAGAATTTACAGAGGAGGGTGTACTGGAGAGGTGCCGTGAACTGAGCAACATGGCAAATGGAAGAGATGAACGCTTTTGACCAATTGGACGACGTGCTGTGGTGCATGAAATTTAGCAGAGATAGTCTTTTATGAAAAAGCTTGCTGTCTTTATCGATGGACTTGCTGTCTCTATCGATAGACTTGCTGTCTCATCGATAGACTTTGTGTCTCTGTCAATAGACTTAGTGTCTCTATCTATAGAATCAGTAAGTGTAACGATAGATAAATGTCTCTATTGATAGAAAATTGTCTCTGTCAATGGACAAATGTCTCTATGGATAGATAAACGTCTCTATCGCTGGACTGACTTTCACCATCGATAGACTTACTGATTGACTCTATGGATAGACTGACTCTCACTATCGATTGACGTACTATCTCTATGGATAGACTATTGTCTCTATCGATTGACTTACTATCTCTATTGATTGACTAATGTCTCTATCGATTGACTTACTATCGCTATGGATAGACTAATGTCTCTATCGATTGACTTACTATCTCTATCGATAGACTAATGTCTCTATTGATTGAGTTACTGTGTCCATCGATAGAATTACAATCTCTGTCGATGGATTTACTCTTTTTCAATAGAATTACTATATCTTTTCATAGACTTCTCACTTCATCGAAGTTACTATCTATCTAACTCTATCAACGGAGTTAATACTGTAGAAAAAATCCAGCCTGTAGTGATCGACCCGGCAGCCACCATACAGTCCAGTTGGGGGTGATTTTGAGTCTTCAAATGAGCTGTCCCAATGAGATCAAAGATCAAGATGGGATATTCCTAGATAAAATGAATTTTTGGTTGGATATTGAAGTAGTATTTGTATGTATGTGTGATAACATTATGTTAAATAAATGTCTACCGGTGCTAGTTTGGGTAGAGAATAGCGAAACGGAATGTACAGTCTACACAGTGACTGGATAATGATAAAGGAAAAGGTTTGTCTTCAAGCTGCGACTCTCCAAAACCGTCCAATATGGGTTATGTATTTGTAGATGGATGTAGTGCTACTTAATCTCAGTATGACTATTTCGTCTCAAGGACACCTTTTGTGTTTTGCGCTTACATGGAGAACGAACATTTTGTTTGTTATGCTTTTCAACTATTGCGCTGGTTGTACATTAATTGTCAAGTAGCTTAATATGGTATTTATCACTTTACAATTCATTTTAGGTTTTTATTGCATATGCCATTGCTGTAGCAAATGGCCGCAAGACCTATCCCCACCTGGGTAACAACTGTTACTATTGTCCACCTGGGTCACACCGAATAAATCACTGCACGGACACTCAGCAGACAACCTGTTCTGTGTGTCCCCAAGGTACCTACATGCATGTGGACAATAGAGCTCCAAGATGTCGGCCGTGTAAAAGATCGTGTCATGTGACACTCCAAGTGGTAGTGAAAAACTGTACGTCAAAGAATGACACAATCTGCCGATGCAAAGCTGGGTATTGGTTGAGAAGTAAGCATGACCCATGGTGCTTACGACACAGGCGTTGTTATTTTGGTTATGGTGTTGTTATACCAGGTTTGTATTGCATGCTAGGCTGTCCTTAGAATAAATATCTGCTGCCTATTTGGGGTGTTTTTTAAAACTTATCTGACATCTTTTTGGCGTGCATTTTTGACAAAAGTTTCACATTTTCATATACATTTCTTTGTATTTCTATTACCTCTGTCCAGCTTCTTTCGTCTATGGTATCTCTTTCTCCCAAACCCTTTAAAAACTGCATGAAGTTTTGTAGACTCGTCTATTCAGAGGAGTCGATCTTGTTGATATTTTTCAGATGCACCATACAGGACTTATCTTCCTGGTTTTGGAAATGGCGGTTGTCAGATTTTATTATTTTTTGAACAAGAAGTTTTGGGAAGGGGCATTACGCATGTTGTTTTGCAGAGTATTCTTTGCAGCTGTAACCATTATAACTTTTAAGTGTAATTTTTAAAAAATAACTTGGCACATTGCGTTATTTTGATGATTAAGTTTTGTGTAACTATTTTGAAGAATTGCTGAAAAGATGGGATGAATTGGCTCACCTGTGTCAAATTTCACAGGTTTAATTTTTGTCATTGTTTTCTTTGTGGGATAATGCAGCTTTTAGATGAAACATTCACATTTGACTGATGGTGTTAAATCAAAACTTGAATATTTCGAAATTCAGAACATGAGAAGGTTTTTTATTTAGTAATTACTGCGATGTGACTGCTGCCTGAGATGGCATTTCACCATACACTTTGTACAATTCATTTTAGGTACTCCGTTCTCTGACACAACGTGTGAAGTTTGCCCAATGGGTACCTTTTCTAATGAGTATTCGAAATCCCAGAAATGTCAGCCTCACACCAATTGCCAACATTATCTGTCCCACGGGAATTCAACTCATGACAGCAAGTGCAGTGTAGTTTCCCCTGTAAGCACTTCTCGTCCATCTCCTAGCAATGGTAAGATGCAAGATGAGTAGTACTTCATGGTGAACAACCAATAATAGAGTTCAGTTGAACATTGCAAAATACAGTTCATGATTATTTTAGCCAGCAGGCTACATTCAGCAGACATCTGAAGGACAGTTGGGAGCCAGCTCCGAATCTGATGTTTGATCCATGTTGCTAGGTGGCTGCCTTTCCTCTTTGTCCTTATTCGGACTCTGCCTTGTTGCTGCCTGTTTGACAAAATATTGGTGAGCTGTACCACTAGAGTTCCATATTGTAGTTTTATTGTAAACTCTGATTTACAAAAGTATAGTTACCATAAGTCCAGCAAAGTTTTACCAATAGATTGGAATATTATAGTATATGTTTCATGTACAAGGAACATACAAGAAGAACACAACAAAGCCTCAGTGGCTCGCTGCAAATACATATTGTATAATTAAGTTAGTCACTCCATACAGCAAATACTTGAGGTGTAAATTAAATTTTGCTACAGTTTGATTTTAATTCTGACTATGATATCTGTGCTAAGAACATCTAAATTTGTACTCTATTTCTTGGGTATGCTAAAAGGTTTCATGGTACCGGTGGTAGTGAATTTTGCGACACTTTCTATTGTTTTTCAACTTAACAGCTGTAATGGTTTAGGTTGATAGCAGGTGGTTTTACATTGCTTGCCGTATGTTGATACTCTGTGGTATCGGCTAGCACTGTATGATATTTGGGTGTTACCTCCCCAATGCATTTTACGATAGGCACTTAGTGCTTGGGCTTTTATGAATGGCTCTTGTGGTTGGGAATTAGAGAACAGAAATGGGTGTTGGTGATAATAACTGTCTGTTCGTGACATTCTTTTCTTTTTAGACAATGCGGACCATAAAAACTTAATCTGCGTTAAAAATTGAACTTTTTCATGGTTTGGCGTCAAAAATTAGTTGAGTAACAACTGATGAAAAGATAAATAAGAAAACATTGCAACTGCTGGTGCTTTTTAATATGACCCAACCTGTATTGTCTGCCAGTGGCTGGTGACCTAATTTGTGTACACCACTTCTATGTTAAAACCCCCAAATAATGCTGGTGAATTTGAATGGGGGAGCGAGTCATGCTACATTTCACCGTATGTCACTATATTGTTCTCTGTAGACTGTTTCAAATTTTGTTGTGACATTTTTGGTTACAGGATACCAAACGGTGCCTAAAGATGTGGTGGATGGAGTCGATAGTCAAGGTTTGTAAAATGGTCATCACAGAAACAGAGTGACCTACACGTCATAAATTTCCTTCAAACCATGCTGAAGACAATACTTGCAATACATGAAACCTTGAATTTATCCAAGCCTGCAACTGATTAGGGTTTGAAAGACTTTTGAATTTATGTAGATCTCTTTGATTAGCCTGCCTAAAGGTTGTAAACCGTGTTTATTTGGCCAAATGTGGGTACGTTTAGTTTTTGCTTGGTTCAGATGTTCTTGTCAGTTTTAAAACATGATCTTTGACACACAATCTTCAGTCTCCCCCTGAACAAGATGTCTCTCACGTTCGGGATGTCACTCAGGCTACTGCTTTACACCTTACCCAGATATTGCATTGACTGATCGTTTATCCTGAAGGCTTGGTGCTAGCTCAGTTTCCCTTTCATCAGACTAGATTTCGTCACCTTGAATTTCATGCTGCCCTTTACAATTATTTCATCCAGTTTCTTCATCCTGCTCCTACCACATTTGATGTGGTGTCTGTTAGGTCTTCAAGAAATGCATGGCACTAGGAATGTGTCTGCCTTGTAGAAAAGGTCCCCTATTGTCTTGACTGTCTCGCCCAAGAATGAGGCTCATAGCTAAAACAAATAAGCTTATGAAAATGGTGCACCCAGTCAAGATCTCTTTCTCCAAAGGGATCTTGAATTCTGTTGTGTACGCTTTTGTTGTTTGAGTGGGAAAATCAGTTAACTATTACAGAAGAATGGAAAGTAACAAATTTGGGCAACTGAGTGTTCCTTAGTCAGTAAACCAAACCTTCAACAGGGTTGGAAGTACGCATTGTGAAAGTGTAAAATCGAGTGCCATACACATCACACTCGCATTGCGCATCAAATATTAATCAGCTCGCATCGAAATTGCATCGCTTAAACACATTTATCTGCAGAAATAATATGGCGAATATAACTGCATGGATAATCAAGTCCTTTAAAAGAACTTACTCACTCGAAGATGTGACTTTTTACTATTCACTTGTTTCTCTATTTGCAATTTTTTTGAACTCGTGAAATGAAGTAGTCAAGTGTCATTAAGTCAAAAATTGAAACTACAAGCTGACAGACAATTTGATTTGCCATCGTTAGAGAAACTGGTAAAAACGGGCAAAATATAACTAGTAAGACCGGTTGCAGTTTCCTAAATATGTCAAAGGAATTTGATTTGGTTAGTAGTAATACACTGAACAAGAATTTTCTTCCATTTTTTTTATTTGTAGCCAGTACACCAAGTTGTGAAAAACCTTCTGGTGGACCTTTAGTTCTGTTTAAGAGCTGAGTATTGGCTAGCTGTTCCTTTGTTGATAGTTCTCAACCTCTATTGTGTAATCTGCCTGAGCAACACAATGGGTAGTCAATGAGCATCATTTCTACTGATGATGCCAGTAGAGATGATGGTCATTCTCTATACAATGGTTAAATTGACTTGTGTACACCATAGCAAAGTGAAATGCTTATCTGAGTTACCTTAAAGGAGAATGCCACCCGATTTAATTAGTGTTTTTTGCCGTCTTAATCGGTCTATATCCACATCGCATACAGTCGACCTTACCTTGCCAAGAGGTGTCGCGTTAACCTGTGAGGAAGGTGAGAAACGATGCCAGCGACGTCAGTGGTTCATATGCAGAGTGAATGCCTCTATGTTGCGGTGCATCGTTCCCGCTTGTCCGAACTAAGCAGGTGCGAGGAAATCGGGTATATCATTTTTTTTACTTCCTCGAGAGCCCGAAATGCTTAGGAAGTGGCTTATGGTAGTGAAGAATGAAATGTCCTGATCGGGCTCCGAGCCACTTGCCAGGATAACGAGCATTTTGTGTTAAGAACTCAAAAAATCACAAGTCTAAACAACACAGATCTAGGTTCTCCTGTCTGTATCTCACAGAAAATACTTCGAATTTATCTCTGAACAAACTCCTGCTACGGACCTTATTGGCCTGCCGAACTTTGTAGGCTACGGTGTGTCGAAATACCAATAAATCCGTAAGAGCAAATAAAACCACACGTTTTTATAAGAACTCGGTGTATTTTTAAGGGTTTTACATTGAAGTTTGATGATTTATTGGTGTTAAACGATGAATTCAAGCGACAACTTGACACCAGTAAGCGTGTTGTGAAGGGCTGAATAGACTACGTTCGAACCGATGATGTCATTGGATAATTTCAACACCTCCGTCTGCTGACAGGTGTCAGGTAACGCAAAAGTACATGTCATTATGGAGTAGAACTACTCAATCTAAATTGATACAAATTAGGTTGTTTTTTGGGTGGCATGCTCCTTTAATATCGCCAAAAATGCAGTGAAATTTGAATGGGTGAGTGCCTCATGTCTCCATTGCTTTATGTCCCCTATTCAAATGTCGTCATTACATTGTTGTTTTTTATTTACAGAATCTTCCACAAGTGCGTCAAGGGGTGAAGAATCTAGGAATCATACAAAAAGTTTGTATAAAATGAGATGGTATTCAACTTCGCCTATGGAAAGATGTTGATGATTCTAGCCAGGGCTTGAAATTGTCCTCTTTTGAAAGGATTTCCTCTTTCTTGGTTTCATTTTCTTATTTCATTTCCAGTTTCCGGTTTTTTTCATCTCTTTTGTCATTATGCGCCCACATTTTTATATTGCCGTCATCTATGTCCCGGCATCTGTAGCTGTATCTCCTAAATCCCTGACAGGATCTTGATGAGATTTATCAGATGTGGTCCTATCAAGCTGATGACGGATGACGACAAATTTCGGTCCTCTCCGACTACGGGTGTGCCCCCTAGTGGCAATTTTAGTTTTTTACGCTCACCTCTGTATCTTTGGAGGTCCTCAACGTATTTTCACAAAATTTAGTATTCAGTCATCTATTAGTGAGACGATATTCTCTCGTTTTCGGATGGTTTTGACGTAGTTTGCGCAACGTAGTGGCCATTTTTACTGTTTTCGAGTCTATTTTTGAGCGTCCACTCGTCTATCAACCAAACCGCTCTAAGCATGATAGTGAAAATTGGCATTATGTTCTTACTATGAAGAGGACAGTTGACGATGATTTTCCAACTACTTTGACCACTGTGGCGCCTCCTAGTGGCATTTTTTGCGCCTATGGCTAAACCTAAACCGTTTGCAGGATCTTTACTAAATTTAGTGAGTGCATTGATATGACTACCACTTTCATCTGAATACTGGTGTACCACCTAGTGGCAATTTTATTTTTTTCCATTTACCTCTGTATCTTCGAAGGTCCTTAACGTATTTACATAACATTTGGCGTACAGGCTTCTGTTAGTGAGGTGACGATATCTTTCTGTTTTCAAATGGATTCAACCTAGTTTGCACCACCTAGTGGCCATATTTACTGTCTTTGAGTCTGTTTCTTGGCATGCACCCCTCTATCAACCAAACCGCTTTCAGGATAATAATATTGTAGAAATTGGCATGTATGTTTTTACTATGAAGTGGAGGGCTGACGATGATTTTCCTATGACTTTGACTACTGTGGCGCTTCCTAGTGGCAGTTTCATTTTTGCGCCCATGGCTGTATCTTCTAAACCATTTGCAGGATCTTTACTAAATTTAAGAAGTATGTTGACAATGGATAACGACGATTTTCGGGTGGATCTGACTACTGGTGTGCCCCCTGTTGGCAATTTTAGTTTTACGTTTACCTATGTATCTTCAAAGGTCCTCAACGGATTTTCATAAAATTTTGAATACAGGCATCTATTGGTGAGATGACCCTATCCTCCTGTTTTCGGATGAAATCAAGGTTTTTTGCACCACCTAGTGGCCATTTTTGCTGTTTTTTGGCGTCTACCCCAGCCTCTATCAACCAAATCATTCTAAGGATGGTTTTGAAAATTGGCGTATGTGGTCTCAGTGTGAAGAGGACGGTTGACGATGACAACTTTGACTACGGTGGTGCCTCCTAGTGGTAGTTTTGTTTTGTTTTGTTTTGTTTTGCTCCCATAGCTGTATCTCCTAAACCCACTGCAGGATCTTCATTAATTAAAATTTGATTAGTAGATTTATTTATATGAAGCTAACAACAGACAATGACCACTTTCAGGCGGATCCAATGAATAATGTGCCCCCTAGTGGCAATTTCATTTTATTCTGTTTTCCTTTGTTTCTCCGAAGTTCGGTGATGGATCTCTATGAAATTTAGTGTGTAGCTTTCTATTAAAGAAGCAATGACATGTTCCCATTTTCGGATGGATTGCCATCTAGTGGCCATGTTTATGACACAAATGAACAACCCTAAAGGCACACCATTTGGGATGCATTCGTGAGCGCATTTCAATGCTCCACGTTGCTCTTGTTTTGACTTTATTCATGCAAGCCTGTTTATTTGTGGAATGATACATAAGCTGTAAATTCTTAATGTTTTTTGTCATTGGTCATTCCAAGCCCTGTCTAGCACTGATTAGTGTGGCTAAAACCTGTCTTTCATATTCTGTTTCCTCAGACTTAACTGTGATGGCATTTTGTGGGTCATTACGTTTCTGGCCTTTTTGTTCACCAACAAGTGTTTTTGTAGTGAAAGGTCTTCATAACATTCTGGTTGTATTTTTGCTTAAAATTTCAGAAAAATCTGAGAATGTGACAATTTGTGGAGTTGGTTATTATTATCCTTGATTCAGGCCTCTAGTTCCTCGGCTTGATTTTGTCTATATATTAATAATTAAAGCTTTGTCTATATATTAATAATTAAAGCATAAAAGTGGTTTTGGGTGGTTGGTGGAATGAGACCACCTGAGCAGCCTGCGCACCTCTGGTGCAACATGTACCTGACCGCCTGCAATTATTTTTATATTATTACCAACCTAGCAACTTTTTAAAGTCCAGAAGTTGAGTGGATTAATATTGGGGCTCAGTTTAACTAAAAATATATGTCATGTTTTTACTTGCCATTTATTTTGCAGAAACGTCTGTCCCAGTGGTGTTGGGAGTGGTTGATACTGTCGTGTTAGCAGTTGGTGTGACGATTGTGCTCTGCTGTCTTGGTGGTGGTGTATGTGGTTTTTTATGTTGGAAGTACGGATGTCTAGAGAGATTGAGGAAATTCTTCAAAGGTAAGAGGTATACATGACTGGAGTTCTGTCTTTCATAAAAATAGCTTTCATTTAAGCCTACATTGGTTCTAACATTGTAATTTGTGTGTGGTGTGTTATTTTTTTTTTTTTTTTTTTTGAAGTTCAGTAGTTTTATTTAGACATTGCGATGATATTTTGTAACTATGCTAAACTGATAGCGGGCATGAATCTGCCTTCTACGGTATTGCAAAAAATTTTTTCATTACATGAAGAACACAGTCCAGGTAAAAAATTACTGTTGGATGATGAGCATGCCATGGTTGGAGTACTCTTATGCAAACACAAGAACCCATTGAATTCTGTCCAGCTGAGTGGCCTGCTTGGTTTTCTATATAATCCTTTATGACACCTCGTTATGTCATAAAACTATAGGTACCTCTTGACTGTTGGCAGCCCAGCCAGATGGCTCTTTGTTTCTGTTGGCAGGAAAGGGGTAATTGAAACTTGTGCTTCAGTTCACAAATTTAGTTGGGTTTTGGCTTGAATTGTCACCTGTACTAGGTCCATCATGCAGTTCACTCTAGGCCCCTTCATACTAATGAATGGATGTTTTGGGGAGTTGTGAGTATAAATGATTAACTTCGGTCCTGGATCGACGTTGCGGTACAGTATGAATGGCCAACTTGCGTCTCAGTTCGCTCGAATTATCACCAATAATAAGTTTTATGTCAATTAGCGCACGCAGATGGTCTGAAATTGTCACATTAAAAAAATGTCTTCTTCTTTAGTCCTGAAGGCAGTTTTTAAATGTGTTGGAGTTGTCCCCCTCACGTCCATTAGTGTGAAGTATGGGGCATAGCACTCACAAAATAATGTTTGTATATCACATACGTCTCTAAATTGCAAGGAATTTGTCGGTTCATTACCTCAAGAAGGAGATACCGTATATGAGTTTTTGTTCATATTTTGCATCTAGGTGTAGCTGGAGCACCTCTAATCAGATTTGGTGACCTTGACATCATTTTCAAAGTCACATTGAAAAACTCAACTTTTGACTTAAGAAATGGTTGTTACCGTAATATCTCAGTTTTAGATTTTGTTCATGTTTTCTACCAAAGTGTAGGAAGAGCAAACTTATTTTAAAGTTCACAGCAAGAAAATCTTGTCGTATAGATGGTCAGGAGATCTCCTAGCTGGTGCCAGTTAAATTTGGCGACTTTCACTTCACTTTCAAGGTCAAAGAGAGAAAATTGTAATTCGACTTCGTACACATTTTTTGGTGCACAGCTCAAGAAGAAAGCTTTATATTTGGTTGATATTGCATGTAACAGTATGTAGGCTTCATGCATTATGAATTCATATCGTAAGCAGGAGCCTTTGCAGTAAGGCATATTATTCTGAAACAAACATCAAAGAAGGCACATGCTGATAAAAATTGTGCACCGAGTTGGCAACTCCTGGATTTTAGCGATTTTGACCTTGTTTTCAAGATTACAGTAAGAAATTTAGTATCATAATATTAACTTGGAAAATGTTGTTGGCCTGATATCTCGCAGTAACAAGGTTTACGCTTACACTAAAGGTGTTGGTGAGGCATCTTCAAGTTCCTGTCAGATTTGGTGAACTTGACCTCATTTTCAAGGTCAGGCTTTAGATTTGGTTGAGATTTTTCTACAGGGAGGTGAAGGTGGAGTGTCTTCATTCAGGAACCTCTCCAGTTTCACCACTTTGAATTAAATTTCAAAATCATGGCAACAAATCTAGGAATTTAATTTTGAAAGTGCTGTCGGTGCGATATCTCATGTTTTATAGTAGGGTGTAGGTAAGTTAACTCCAGGTGCCTTAAAAATGTGTTTATTCCAAGGGGGCATGTGGCAGTTTGGTCATCCTCTAACAAATTCTCCTGTACTCTTATTTCTAGGTGTAAATAACTGCGCTTTAACAACTTTCATAGCATTTGTTCATTTCATATTTCCACTGTCTCTTTCTTAAAACAACAAACATTAGATGAACACGTAAGTAAATCTGTTAGATTTATGTTTTTGTTGGTATTGGTTGAGGTATGTTACAAATACATTAGCTGTCGTGTTGTCCAAAAGACCTGAGTGTGCATGGCCAGGGTTGACCATAATGTTTGAAGCCCCTAAGCTTGATTTGACTTGGAGGCCTCCTTTATGGAAAGGCAAACTCCCCTTTAATCAAAGTCTTGGTACCCATGAAATCAGTGCAGTGATTTTCAGAATTACTGTAGTGTTTCTTGAAGTCACCGCTTTGATTCTGGAATCACCACTGTAATTTATTGAAACTGATTGTAAAACATTTGAGCCAATGAGAAAGCGTGTTAAGAGGCACTTAGCGTGAATGCCAGCTATCGAATGTCATAGTACCGTCAACAAAATGTGGGAATGTCCAGATGGGTTTTCAAGTCAGTTGAAGGCATTGCTGGACTTTAGACTTGGCAATAAGTACGCCAATAACAATTTTTGTGCTCGACAAAATGTTTTAGTTGCGTATAATACACGTCACCTCTGTCTTTGACTTTCAAGCAGATTCGACTACTAAATTAGCACCCCCATTAGTCATTTTAGTTTAGATATTGCTTGTACATTGAAGCTACTTGACAATTTTAATGAAACTTGATACAAGGGTTTGTGGCTGGAATGAATCTAGTAGAATATCGCTCAGTGCATTAGTTCTAGAGAAGATGGTGATTAGTGGCAAAACGTCTTTGACAGATTTTTTGATGGTCCTTGACAGAGAAGTGTACGCCCGAGATTATACCAGTAGTATCAATGAATTTCCAGCTTTGACCTATTTCTATGTTTCGTAATATGAATAAACATCCTGGAGGCATACCATCTGCCGTGTAGTTGTCACAGTGGTGATTCCGGAATCAATGGTTTTGGCAGTCTCCGTTGTGATTTCAAGGGTATCGTGACCTTGATCATGCTATCTAATGTGAAGAAATGGGTTTTTGTATTTCATTTTTTGCATTGTTCGTCTTATGCTACGTTGTCCTCCTGGTTTTTGGTGCGGCTCTTAGCAGTCGTTTACGTGGCTGAATCATAGCATGATTGGCTGTGTGCGCATTTCCTTGGAATGTTAAAAACTTTGAGTTTATGGGACTGATCACGAGCTCCTGGCTTGCTTAAAAACTTGTTTTATTTGTTTCCAAAAATCTTTTAGAAGAAATTAGAAATTAGTTTCGTTCTTTGGTTGATTGTCTTGTGCTGAACATTTGTTGTCGACTATTACTTTGTACAACATGGACGCTGATGTGTCACATATATGTCATAGTGTGCATGCGTCGGGGATCAGGTTTACGCTCACAGCATTTAAATTAGTATGACTTAGTATAAATCTGAGGAAAGTCGAATGTTTTTTTGTGAGTCAATGTTTAGCATTTACTTGAGTGACTAATTAAGTCTGGTTAGCACCTTATTC
Organism: Phoronis australis; assembly: GCA_002633005.1. Taxonomy (NCBI): domain Eukaryota; kingdom Metazoa; phylum Phoronida; family Phoronidae; genus Phoronis; species Phoronis australis. Next base: position 34,701 of record NMRA01000233.1, on the reverse strand, counting down.
TTACATGCAAATGTCAAAAATTCTGTTGGCACAATTTAGCTAGTTGCATGCAAGTAGATTGCATGTGTTTTTCAGGCAAGTTTCATTTTTTCATGATAGACAATCAGAAAGATTGAACGAAATCCGGTCCCATGTATGTGTTATGCTGAATCTTAGCCTGCCTCTTCTTTTTATGGATGCTCGATTCTCTTAAAAATATTTTATTTCACACATATTTTGCAATCTCCACTTGAATTAAGTCACTTTAAAATGCTAACTTTATAAAATTGAGAATAGAATTTTGAAAAATATTTGAAGCATATAATAAGCTATGTATTCATTGAAAGTATCCGTTTTGCTTTCAGCACAATTTTAGGCAATTTATTTTGCTACGAACAACTGACATGTTACTGTATGACTGCAAACTAGGTTAATGTAGTTGAATGGCTACTCGTTAAGAAATGACCAGTTGGGATGTCATCACAAAATTTTTCTACTGTTAGGACCAGGAGAGTTGTCAGGGGACTTCTCAATGGATTTCCTTATGGTTGCCAAAATTTCAAATTGCCTTAATTGTAGATTATTAGTTATTCCACCTGTGTGTCTGATGACACACATTGTGCATTGTGTGAATGGCCAGTGTTACTTTTTAAATTTGTATTTTGTAGGTGAATCCAGCGGTGAAGTTGTACCTCAAAAGGATCCAAACGGAAATGCCATGGAACTTGCTGCCACTGATTCTGCAGATGGTATGACTGATTTATTTTTGAAGTGTTGTGTTGGATTAAATAGTGTTGGAACCCTGCTAGAAACTTGTTCTGTTGCAGTTGGAAGCAACAATTGAGCTATTGAAAGTACAGACAAGTTATTTTCTGTTTGGAAGAAGTGTTTAAGGGTTAGTCAGTAAATGAAAGGAATGTTAAAATGTGGATACATTTTTTTTTGAAGATTCAAATAACGTCATCAATAGAAATGTTCATTAGTTTAAGCAGTAGTTTAAGTATTAATGGTAGACTTTTCTGCAATACTTTCACTCTTAGATGTGTTGATGATTAACCAACTGTCGAGTTATTCATTTCCAATGCTTTCAATGGAAAGATCAGTGGATTGAATGCTCTTAGTGCATAATTTCATCAGTATGGGTGTATATCGCTGTCATCTCTGTCATAAGTAGGCCATTATCCTCAGCTGTATCTTTTCAATCCTTTGAATGTTCTTCACAACATTTGGCTAACTTCTGTTTCAAGAATAAAGATTAAATCTACAACTTCTTGTTGCAAATCTTTCATTTAATGCCATTGTTTTTTGAAGTGTAGCCCCCTATATGCTGAACTTCTTGGCCAAAGAAGCTTAACTTAGTGAAATTCAACAATTGTGTTCTTGTGGATAAAAGAACAGTATTCATAATTGAAGTCAACCCTAGTTTGTCATAATTTTACCAAAAATGTCATTTTTACCACATTTATGTTACAATCAGATTTATACCACGTACATTAAACTCATATTTTTAGTACATTTATCAAAGGTGGCCCATTTTTAGACCATATGGTTCTGTTTAACAGTGTCTGCTTACTTTTTGGTTGTCTACTATTGAGACTAACAATGGTAGTTGATCTCTGAAATGAGGTCAGCCAAATTGGACACTACCAACTGGGCATTCTGAAGTCTACAGGTTCTTCCCATAACATTTCATAGTCATGAGACAAAAGTCATGTACAATGGTCTTTATCTTGAGAGCCAGTTTTCTTTACGGAATAACAAGCTTTAAACTGCATGGTTCTCAAAATCTGGGAGCCAAGTGATTGTTCGGCACAAAAATAGTTGCCAAGGTTGTCATTTTCTATATATTTAAACGTTGATTTCTGAGCTGCAAATATGAAACTTGGCCAACGGTTGTTTTGAGGTATCTACTAAGTACAAACGACAGTCAAATAGAGATACAGTCAAATTGAGATCAGAATTGCCTTAATCTTTATTTTGTTCAGAAATTTGGCAAAATAAATTTTGACTTGGCCACCATGTGTTTAGTAGTTGAAAAATCACTGTATTTGTATCAACTGGTCTTATCTTACTAGTAACTTGATATAATACAAGCTCCTGTTTTTGCTTGCAGCTTGTGTGTCTGTGCTTTGGGTGACTCTTCATTGATACTTGTTTGCCTAGTTTACACATTTTATGTTTTCTTCTATAGGTGCAGGAGAGCCCCGTCGGTCTAGTGAACCTGAAGAGAGTAAGTTCTGTGTACATCCACTTCATATTTCCTGTTCAAATGCTGTCTAAGACTTGACTATGAAAAGCATCTCTCAAACATTTTAGTGCTTAAGTGACCGAAATTTTGGACCCCGCTTTCTGCTTGTCGTTTCTTTCAGTCACTTATACTAAAAACTGGCTGTTGCAAGAGCAGCTCAGATTGGCTGGGGTTCAATTTCCTTGGTTATGTGTGTGCGTGTGTGTGTGCGTACACCCACATAGATGTGTGGTAAGTTTTTTGGTGTGTGCTAAGGAGGCTGTTTTTATCCACGGTCAAAAGCACATTGGGGTTATCATAACGGTAGTTGTCTTTCAGTCTTTATGTCTGTACAGAGACGAATATACTGTGTTTTGCCCTGTAAACTCCTATAGGTTTTGAGTTATTCATAGTGCAAATATTTGGGGGGGGTAGAAAATTGGACATGGGCATTTATACATGTCCGTACAAACTCCCACTAGTCAAGTATACTCCCACCTGACCATGTAAACCTCAGGATTGTCCCATTTAGTGAAGTCCACAGTCGGTGGCTTTTTAATCAGTTAAGTACGCTTAAAGTATGCCAGCACTTACCAAGGGAATTTAACCCATGTAGAAGAATGTTATACCGCAACTGTTTTGCCGGGTTGAGGGTTCAAGTCTGCCAACAGACTTATCTTTTAAAACCACTTTTTTCACCCATAATATCTCTTTAAAGTACATTTCCTGCTGTGTTCTTCTCTAAAAGGGAATTGATAATTTTGGTCAGATTTCCCATTTTTGTTTTGATGCTACACATTTCAAGAACAATTTTTTGATGATGTTTGTTCAAACTTTATTTCCTATTTCTGTTACAGTCGTTATTTCAAGGAATGGTTCAGGTAATGTAGGTTTTAATATAGTCTCAGGCTTGATTTTATTTTCTTCTGTCGTTGCAAGTCCTTTGCATCAATTTAGGAATCCACTTAACTGCCAGTAAATGGCTAGTCTATGTGTATTGTGCATGACGTGTTATAAACAGGCTTGTGTGTGCATGTCAATCGTAATAAAAGGCAACTGACCGTCGTAACTGCTTTCAAAATTAAAAAATAGCTGTTACCTCTCTTTTGTTTTCAACATATGGGGACCATTATTGAAGTTGTTCAGGAGTCAGTGCAACAACGACAACAAATAAACAACGGAGTAGTACCGCATGACATTATCTCATTTGTGGTCCTCAGAACTGGTACTGTTGCTAGATTAACACAAAGTCTGGGCTTAAGCCATGGCAACATTTTCCCCCTGTGGCGGCTTCTTTGTAGCGTAGTTTTTTCAGTATGAACTATTACAACTTATGTGCTAATGTTTTGGTTATTTGCCATGCAGTGTTAATACGCAGCTTTGATTGTGGTTACTGAAATTGAGCTCGTAGTAACTTTCAACAACTGCAATATTTGTATTTGTTTTGTAACCTTAATGTTGGGATCATCTAAATGCGAAGTTGGATTTTAGTGTACTGTATTCTTTGTCAATTATCGTTCTCTCTGGGTAGCACAAAAGTCATAGACAATTATCTTAAATTTGTACTGGATGTTGAACGTAAAGTGCTAGAAATAAAAGTTTGAGTTCGTGTTTACGAGATGGATTTCGGGCCCAGATATGTTGAGTTGAGTTGGTACCATGAGCAATTTCAAGTGAATGGCACAATAGGTCTTTATCTGATTGCCTAAAGTCTAGGTCACAACCAGTCATACAGACTCCTACCTGCAAAGAAACACCTGGAGGGTGCGTGTGAAGTGCTATTTTTTGAGCTGTAGACTGACCACAAAAGGCCCTTGGTCCTGTCAAACAAATACTTCCCATTTTTGTGTATCCATGTATTTATATGAAATTTCGCATGTTTTTTCCTGTGTGGCTGACGACAGATGACGTGTTTCAGACCAATCTGATTTCTGTTACTGTTGTGGCCCCTAGTGGCAATTTATTTTTTTACATTTGCCTCTGTATCTTCGTAGTTCCTTGACAAATTCTCATAAAATTCAGCAAACAGGATTTTGATATTGAAGGGATGATGCCATTCCTTTTTGGATTTTACGCCACCTTGTTGCTATTTTTGTTATTTTTGCATCCATTTTCTGGCGTCTGCTTCTCTATCTGCCATAGCGCTCAAAGGATCATTATTAAAATTTATGGATGTGTTGCTGATGAGAAGGCCACAACTGATGTTGACTTTCGGATGGGTCCGACAAATATGTAGCCCTCCTAGTGGTGTTTTTTTACGGTTGAATCTCCTTAACCCTTTGGAGGCGCTTTGTGAAATTTGAAAGATGTATTCCTAAGGAGCCATTGAGAAACGGTATCGAGTGTCAAACTGATCCAGATACCACTGTGCCCCCTTCGTAGCAAAATGTTTTTTTACGTTACTTTGCCTCTGTATTTTCGAATTTCAGTAATGCATTTTCACGAAATTCAGTAAATAGGTTTCTATTAAGGAAATGACAATATCTCTCCATTTTCGCACAGATTTGTTTCTTGCACCACTTGGTGGCCATTTTTGTAATTTGTGCATTCTTTTCCTGGCGTCCACCTCTCTATCTGCCATACTGCTTAAAGGTTCATTAGGAGAATTTATAGAATCTGATGTGTTCCTGACAAGGAGGCCATGACTGAAGTAGAATTTCGGACGGGTCCGACTGCTGTGTTGCCCCTTGTGGTGATTTGTTTTTGTTTTGCATCTGAGACCAAATCTCCTTAACCCTTTGAAGGAGCTTTGTGAAATTTGAAGGATATTATCCTTTGGTACCGACGACAACTGGTAACAAATGTCAAACTAATCCAAATACCAATAGCAATGTGTTTTTTTACCTCCGTATCTTTGGAGTTCTAAATGCATTTTCATGAAATTTGGCAATTAGATGACATCTCCCATTTTGGGACAAGTTTGATGTATTCTGTGCCACCTGGTGGCCATGTGAAAGCTTTTGCATAATGTTTTTTACGTGTGCCCCTCTTTCTACCAAACCACTCGAAAGTATGATTATGAAAATTGACGGTTGTGTTCCTGATGCGAGGACCCGGCTGATGTTTATTTTCTGATGTTTTTGACTATTCTGGCAATTTTGCTGTTTTGCATTTACGGCTTTCTCTTTGAAGGATCTTTGCGTAATTTAACAGGATGGTAAGAGATGACAATGAGTTTCAGATCAGTCAGACTATAGCTGTGCCCCATAGTGTCGATTGTTTTTTATGACAGTTTGCCTTTATGTCTTAGGAGTTTCTTGGCTTATTTTCATGAAATGTGGCATATAGTTGTGTATTACAGAGACTATGCCACCTTCTCGATTCGGACAAGTTTGACGCATTCTGCACCTTCTAATGGCCATTTTTATGATACTAAAAACACCCATAGAAGCACACTGAGGTGCTATCGTGGGCACATTTGAACACTCCTCATTGCTCTTGTTCTATGATGTAGGAAGTTGGAACTCCAATATTGTCAAAAGTCGTTTGGCTGTTTATGACCTAAGCTTTACTATCTGTTGTCAGTATTGTGTTTGAATCATCTTCTTCTGAATGTTTTCTATTATTTCTCAAGAAGACATTCTCGTGATTTTTTGTAGCTGGTGATGGAGCCGCATGTGAAACATGCCCCAAATCTCTGGTGTCGGTCCATTCAGGTGATTATTAAGAGTTTGCTTCACCCTTTGAATATTACATCATTTATGGCCAGGTGAAATAAGAAGGCCTGAAATGATCAAGTCACTTGGCACAGGCTTTATGAACTCAGTTGATGCAGAGATCTGTTTTAATCTAACTAATTTGAATGAGTGAAAATATTTAATTGCTTATTATGTTTATCGTTTTTCATTTTTGAACTGTTCCTAACGTTGTTGTGAACGCTCACAATTTCTCAAAATAATGCCCGATTGCTAGCTATACGTAGGGTATAGAACTTAAAATTGATATATTACATTTATTTGATACTTCTTATTTTTTTTATGTAAAAATTTTTAAAAATCATCTTTCCGCCACATTTTCTTCTTAATTGGTGAGATTTTACCGTTACTACAGCGGGAAATTTTTATCGTCTGCACAGATTTTGCTGTTATTTTGTTTTTCTTTTATTGTAGGGCTGATCAGACGTAAATCATCAGGTAAGGGTCTTTGGCTGTGACTGCTGGTTTTGTTTTTGCAATCATTAATGTTAGGTCAAGGAGCAAACAATTTACAAATGCCCACCATGGCAGGTACATGGGCACGCTCAGCCAATGAAGTGTTAAGCTTAGAATGTGCTCTAACCATGAGTGCCCGTCTGTCCGGTGTCTGCTGCTATGTGTCCTGAATCCCGCACATGATCTTAATGAGTGTCAGCAGATGTGTTCCTATGAAGCTGGCGACAGATGACGATGTGATAGGTTTTTTGTGAGGATGGCAACAGGGCCTTTCAATTTGCGGACAGCTTCATTGTATTTTGGACCAAAGGGTGTTCTTTTTTTCTAACTAATAAGCATCCCTAGAAAAATACCGATTGTGCTCCTGTCATGAATGCATTTCAATGCTTTGCATTGCTATTGTTTTTTTTTAATTTTCTGTTCTCTTACCAAAAAGCGTACAGCTTTAAATTTTTACCAAATCGGAATTCATGCTATGAACATTCCCACTAAATAAAATTGGTTCTAACCCCAGTGGTTAAGGTAAACGGCGGGGTATGGAAAATTGAACTAGACCGTATTTATCCACCTTGGCTGAGTCGCACTCGGCTCACGATCAAAGGGATGCCGCCAGGCTGCTCTAGTCATCGAGTCACGAGCGAGGATAATTGGCTTCGCTCATGCGGATATGATCAGCTGATTACAATCTAGCTAGCAGACTGTACTTTTTATGGTGAGAGTTTTACGTAGTTTTTACTGTAATATTTGAAAAGAGGAGCGAAAACAAATATGAGTACAACTTTGAATTTTTCAAATCGGCCCAGGATAAGAGATTTTGCAACACAGCAACACTCACGATTACTTTCATTCGGCGCGCACTAATACAAAAATATAGGACCCAAGTTATTTAGATTTTGGAACACATGCATTGCAATATTCAAAATACTTTTATTATGAATCTTACAAGCTGTAAAACGACGTTGTTAATTTCATTGTGTTCATTCATTGTCATCCGTCAAATCGGCAATTTCCGAGATGTGATCTGCGGCGTGCGCGTATGTGTACAAAACACGTGATTGTTATGTTCCTGAAGTACGAAAATTAAGAAGGCTTTAACATGCCGTTATTATTGACAGGGACACGATAAAACGAATTTGGATTTTGACTATAGTCTTGATACAGCGATCTGACTGACCACTGCGTCAGTGTCTCCGTTAGACCCAGAAATTTCACACAGCCCGGGTAGTTCATTTCGTCCCCAACATGTAGATCGAGCCTTGGACTATTAATACTCCACGGCAGAGCTAACGACAGTCGGCCTGTGCACACAAAATCTGTGAGTTAACCAGCACTCACCTTGCACGTTACAGCCGTTTAAGTGAAAAACAATCTAGTAAACGCCATTTTCTTGCATAATCCTCCGCCTTTTGTAACAAAAAAGTCTATCGTCGATGACCCGCACACGCACGCTCACTCACTCTCATACACAGACGACCTTCAAAACAAACGTCACGTGACAACAACATGTGTGTTCATCCAGAGATTTTTCTCTTGTTGTGGAGTACGATGTAGCGCACATTTGGACTTAATCGCAATTAATCTGGACTCCACATGAACTTTAAAAATTGTAAAACATCAGGAAGATTTCAGGTAATTTGTTGAGTCGAAACTATATTTTTATTCAAGAGTACAAGTTTTCCTATTGACGATGGCGATTCAGCGGCGACGCATCAGTCGGCAAGTTTTCGCCCTGTGATGAGCACAATTTTTTGAAAAATTATCGTAATTTAACAACGGAAGTTCATAGCAATGCACCACAATTTTGTAGAAAGACTGTCATAGGCTAAAAATTCGTCACAAAGCGTAAATTTTATGAATCCTAGCTTCCGATTTTACCCGTTTGGGAAACCGGCTTTCAACTGCCGTAGGCTACAATAAGAATCCCCTCCCCGTGAAATGATTTTTTCTAAGCGTTTATTAGAGCCAATACAGTATACAGCTTTCCACCAAGGCTAGGTGATACTACGACATTATTCTTTGTTGCATTAGTAACTGGTCTTGGCTAATATTATCATTTTATGGCCTGGTCATCTATTCAGCCAAAAGTAGTTCCAGAGGTGGCTTATCAGCCAATTATTCACGCATGCTGACTCACAATAGAAGCCTGATAAGAGTGAAGGTGGATAAATGCGGTGCTCCTACAGTTTCTTGTTTTAGTGGATGTGTTCACCACATGTTGATGGACAGAGGTGATTATCAAATTTCATCGAAATTTTGAACACATTCACAATTTCATTCCTGCAACATGTTACCGTCAGTATAGAGCCCGTGTAGTAATTGGTGCTTAAGTTTCATGGAGTAAGTAAATTTAAATCTAATCAGATGACAAATGATATCAATGAAAATGATGGCTGTTTGTTAAGAGCAAGTGAAACAGAATTCGGTTTTGTTGCATGCACAGTCTTTTCAGTGGCTTACAGTATGGTAACATACTCATTCTCAGCTACATATTAGCATGTAAAACTGTATACACCAAAAACCTGCTTCTGCCGCTGCACTTAATCAGTCAGGACCCCTTAATTCAGCTAGTTTTACGGAGAATTGCATTCAGTCGTCATAGCAATATTCTGGGTCATTTTGGCATGTAGACATTAATGTTTTGATGTTCACAGAATAATTTAACGTTAAGGAAACTGATTAAGCAATGCATCACTTGAATTGTATTGAAGGTCATCAGTCGTGTGGCAAACCGGACTACAAGAGGTCATCGTCCAGAAATAGTGACCCAGAGACCACCCCATTGTTTGAGACTAGTGCCAGTGAAGATGATGGTGAAGATTCTTGATTGAATTAATTTGTAAATTAAGCAGTACTGTTGTTAATTTAAAATTATGCCAAGATTTGTTAGTAGTATCAATGGTATTAAATGGTTATGGTATGCTCGGACTCGATGCTGTGACCTTCTGCTCATGACATGGGGTGCTTTCAAATAATTTTCCCTCGAAATATTCCTAACCTGATTTTCCATGGGGTTATGTTTTGCAGCCTATTTGTATTGTACCGTTTTGGCAATTATGTAACTGTAATACTCTTAGTTGGACACTTAAGCAGCCACTTACAGGGGTCCTGCAGTTTGAGAACCAGGTTCATCCCCGTTGTTTAGTAGAAGAAGCTGCATGGTTCTCAAAGTCTGGGAGCTCTGTAGGTAACTATTACCCCGAAGTTGTGTTATTGTAAAAGCAAATCTCATACTAAGCGCATGTTTTGTTCCATGCTTTCCTGTGAATAGTGTATATTGTCGTGTGTGTCCATGTGTCTGCGTCCTGTCATCCCTCCGTATGTGGACATTTTCCTGCTATTTGCTCCATTATCAATTTGTATGAGATAATTTGTGAAATTCGTAAGTCTAGAATTGGTTGTGATATACTTCAGTGCGCATATCACGATCAAGACATCATTACTTTCTTTCAGTTATTGTTCTACAGCCTTCACCCCTGCTTCAGGTTTCTCCTCGTCGACCACTTGGAAAAGTAAAAGGTATAACATTACTACCTTATGGTACATTCAAGTGTGCATTTCTGTGTAATTGCCACTTTCTAAACTTGTTCAAACGTAGCATTCTGCAAACATTGCTGGTAAACTTCAAAGCAAGATCCATGCATTTTACTGTCCAAGATTCAGAGACCCTTGAACTGTTGTTATTCTGTGCTCAGATTATCTGAATGTGAGTAAGTGGTTTTTACTGACATCGATATATAAAATGGGTCCCCAACAACATTTCAAACACATATCGTCCTAAAAAATGTCACAAGTGTGAGGTATGGTTTTGTACATATGTATACATGTGTTGGTGCATTTTGTCATCCCGTCCGCCGGTTGGTTGGTTGTCCAGTCAAAATCCTCTGAAATTTGGCATGAACGATTTGACAGCCGTCAGTAGCATCCCTCTGTGCCATTTTAAATTTCACCATGGCATTTGTCGTTTTATTTCTCAAACCATGCATACTTTTCAACGTTAAATTTTTATTTTTACAGTTTACTAAATCAATTCTGTCAACTTCATGGACAAAAAACAAGTGAAGTATATCGTTACTTTTTGTGTTCCTATCTTCAGTCGTGAAGTTAGCTTCTATCTGCTTATTAGTGTTATTTCAAGAGCTGTCAACTAGCGCATTGAACATTTGGGCTTTAATTCATTAATCACTCAGTAAGATCAGTAAACATTCAATCATAAACTCATAACATCTCACCTAAAACTGGCTTTTAGCACCTAATATAGCTGTTCTTGGACCACGTCCAGTTGACCCAGTTTTCTTGACCAAGGTCATCCATACAAGGTTGGCTGGTCAGGTATACACTTGCAGATAATTTTTGCTTTAAGATGAAAAATTTAACTTTTTTCTAACGAAAAAGAGGCTTGTAATTCATGGGTTAAGACAAAATGGGCTTCACATTTTTGGTTTTTGGCCAAATTATCTGTAGAAAATTGAGAACGATTGCCAATAACCTGCATTTGCATAAAAACTGTGTTCGTGGTAATTATGTCCTTTGCCATCAAAGAAATAGAAAGCCCACAAGATGGTTACAACTAATCAAGAGCACCAGAAAACAGTCTTACGCCATTATGAGTTTCTTAAACGATGTTAAAAGTGGATAACTCTTAACGTCTGAGATTGATGTTTTGATAATCTTGCTGATTATAGTAAACTTGTGCACTGTAGAAATTTCTAAAACAAATTTTGTTTCATAGGCTGCCTGGAGACAGCGAAAATTGGAAATAACAGAATTACTATGTTTGATTGGAGAAATTAAGTCAGAATCTTGTCTTCTTGTAGCTTTTTTTTTGTGATAACCGTAGAGCAAAATTGAAGTGTTTTTGTTGATTTCCCTTTATATGTTTCAGATCTCGGTTATAAGAATGAGTATGTAGAAAAATTGGCTTCATCCATATTTTTGGCTTTCAAGACACAAAAACAAAACCTCTGAATATTTCATGTATATTGATGTGTCTGAGATTAATAAATAGGCAGATTTTTTTAATAAACCTTTTTCTAATTAAAATTTTGTAATTCACAGGATGTACATGTCTAAAAAGGTGATCTTAGTTGAGTGTATGTAATTCGGAGCAATATCGTCAACGCACAACTGTTTTATACTATTCAAGCTTAGCCACTCTAATGCTATCAAGCAAGTAAAGTTTTTTGTTTTTTACGCTTTTTTAGAAATGACACGGGCAACATTTTTCCATGAGGCTGCAGATGTTCTTCAGACGAACAATTGGAAAAGAGCAATGAGAACGTTGCCAGGTACCGAAGTAATTTGAGTACTACTGTAGTAAAACTCGTCTATGCCGTGATCCTACCAGTGAGACTGTGAGATTTGATCCACGTATAGTGAAAAACGACCTCTGAGGGGACAAGTTCACATACTAGAACAACCGTACCATTGAATTTTGTCCAAGTTGAAGGAAAATTTGGTATATGAATGTCTAATTTACTTATGTTTTACTGCGTATTGCTAATGCTTTGGTAGCAGTTTGTAAAAAGCCTGTACACACACTGTGATTGATCTGTAACACGATCCCAATCTTCAGCAAGTGGTAATCTTATGGGCGATTCGTTGTTCTGATAATTCATGACAAATTAGGTGCCTGCAGCCTTTGAAAACAATAGAAAAATCATGGGCAAGAGGTAGTGAAAACAGTGATGTGGTCATCAAAACACAATGTCAAACAGGGCCCTTGCTTGTTACCGATACCAATACTTAGGGTTTAGCTGTGATGGCGTAGTTATTGGCTGGATGTGGGAAGGATGGTCAGGGAGTGATGACAGGAAGGGAGGGACGTAATAACGTAATTTGTAAACTGTCCCTTCCAAATTTGCATCAGATGCTACTGGAATTTGGGACTTAAAGGGATTACACTTGATTTTTGGATCGACTTGTTGGAAGTTGTTGGCTTTGACCAGAGCTTTAAAACAACAAAAGCTGTTTTTGTGATTTGATTACACATGGTCATTTCTCACCGTCACTTGCTAAAATCAAGGCTGGCTGTTTTACAACTTATACTAAATACCTTTAAAATACTGTGTCATTTAATGATTGGTGATTAGTACATTGGCGAAATGTTGGACTCTGATTGCTGTAAGTTTAATTTCCCTCTAGGGCTGATTTAAGAAAACCACTTATCTCACCAACAATGCCACTTCATAGTTGTATAAAACAGAAACTAAAAAATGAATCAAAGAAACTGTGACAGCTTGATCGAGATCATTTCATTTTGAATTTTTGTTAAAAAGTCACCATTTTGATGAGCCATTTTTGCTTCGAGTGTACCTTTATTTTTGCTGAATTGTACAAAAATTGTCAAGTTACCCACTCAATAACAGTTCAGTATAAAGTTCACAATTTTATTCACCACTCCTACTTTTAGAAAGTATGTACCGGTACATTTACTGACAGAGTTAGATTAGGTAGTAGACTTAATGTATTAAATACTTGGCTGCGTGTGCAGACTTGTCCACACTAACATTCATATCGTTGTTTTCCTGGAAAAAATGGAACAGAAATATATTTGTTTATGCTTAGCAAATGTGGTAATGTTCTGTACTATGAATTACATTGCTTAAGAAACCAGTTTTCTCATTGTGAGTTTTCAACAGAGATTCTGTCAAAGACTTTTTTTCTTTTCAGGAACAAATCGTCTAACTGAGCAAGAAATAGACACTATTTATCATGACCATAGGCCGAATGGAATATCTGAAGTTATGTACCAGGTATTCTTGATTTTAGTTCTGCAAAGTTGAAACTTTCCCTGTTGGTTTTGATTTATCCTCAATTTCATTTCCTGCTTACAATTTGCAAAATCGTATTCACCTGACTGAAGTCCATCCTTATGCTGAGACAGGGAGAACTGCAGGTAAATCACTTTCTGAAAACCAACTTCCTTATTCCTAGTGCCTGCTGTATACTGTATTTCCACAGAACTGCTTATAGTTAATGAACCTTTAAATCTTGCAGTCATGTCTCATCAGTTTGGTACTGAAATACATTTTTGTTATGGTTCCTGTTTGTGATTAAATTAAGTGAGAAGGTGACTGTACATACGAAAGTATTTTGAGTGCATGTTATTGAATTACTGTACTGTGCACTCATACATGTTATTGGGTTACTGTACACTGCACTCTTACATGTTATTGAGTTGGTGTACTGTGCACTCATATGTGTTATTGGGTTACTGTACACTGCACACTTACATGTTATTGAGTTACTGTACCGTGCACTCATACATATTATTGGGTCACTGTACTCTGCACTCATACATGTTATTGAGTTATTGTACTGTGCACTCTTACATGTTATTGAGTTACTATACTGTGCACTCTTACATGTTATTGAGTTACTTTATTGTGCACTCTTACACGTTGTTGAGTTACTGCAATATGTATTGTTACATGTTGCTGGAATGAGTTGCTGTACTACATTTTTACTTGTTTGTGTTTTCAGTGTTTTGTCAAGTGGCATTCAAAAAATCCAAATGAGGATGTGGTCAAAAGTATTGCGGATACCTTAGAAAAAGTTGTTGGGCTCCAAGCGGAAGAATTAAGAAGTGTGAAAATCATTGAGAGCTAGGTGCAGTGATTGATCTAGTCTCTGAATGTTAAAACTACAGTGAAACGTTGGATGTATATTTATGACATCGTCATCTAACCCGAACGGTGTTCAACAGTATGTATGTTAGGCTCTTCAGAAAAGTCAGATTTCGCTGGACTTGGATTAATTATCTTGGTGGGGTTCAGGATCGAACTCATGTGAGTTTTGCTCTTTCAGTTTCTGCTGTTTTGTCACCATTCCTTGTCAAAAGAACAATTTGCTCAACATTTGAATTGATTTTAAAATAGAAACTTATAGGCACTCCTTTTTCCAGGGTTCATTTCGTTGGATTTGATGTTACAGATTTAATTATGTCAGTGACACACGCACACACACACACACTATTGAAGTGTACATTCTAGATAAATTGAATTCTGTTTTTGGACTTTGATTCACTAAATCTTCTCCAGTGAGTGTTATACGACATTGTAGGAAATTAACTTTTGCCTTAAAATAGTCTAATGTGTTCATAGCTGAGCCTGACATTTCTCCTCTTGTCCTCAAAGCGATATTTACAACTTTGAGATTAGAGAGTTTAGGATATGGATATTGTTATTTTAAGTTAACGTAAGACAGTGTTTTAACGTTATGTATATAGATTCATTTGTTCCCTGTTATTACAGTTGAGAAGTAGGGACGTCCCGCATTATGCAGCAACAGTCAAATCTCACTGTATTTACCCACTGTGCTGCGATATCCGTCAAGTACTTTTACAGCTTTGTTTTAACGCCATTAGAATTCCACATGTTCTTCGTTGCCGTATGCTTTATAAGTTTAATTCAGCTGCATTACTCCATCCATCCTTCCAACTCCAACGAAGTATTACTGCTTTGCTGTTGGCTGCAACACCGATGGGAGGAAGCTGGATAGACTTTACAAATATTCATGGATACATGATGTTATGTCCTTTGGCTTCTTCAGTCAAAGGTAATAAAATCCAGAGCAAGAGGATAAAACAGTTTATCCTGTTAATTTTTAACCCAGTAGAATCCCCTTTCTTGAAGATGCTTTTTCAATTCTGGTATATTTAAACAGTGTTGTAATTTGGAAAATTTCAACAGCCACACACCTCCACGGTTTCAGACATGACATGTGAAAATCTACCCGACATTCTTAAATGAGGCCTATGAAAACAATGCGCTTTCTTACCTCCAAGGCAAAGGAGAGTTCTTTCGCTGTGTAATTCGGGTCGGCCCTATTTTTGAAGTGTACAAGGTGTCTCAAAGTGATAGGATACATTTAAATAATAATAACTTGAGAAAGAGATTTTGTGTATATGCTTGTTGCTGGGTAAAATATCCCATCATTTTGTTAATTGTTCTTACGGCCTTGAACTTGGCGTAATAACTGTGCAAACTGACACCTGATGCAAGATTTGACTGCTACCTATTGGAGAGACTCTCAAATCATGTTGTTGTCTTGATAATAGGACATTGTTTTTAACACAACATTAGTATGTAGCTGTATTAGAGTTGTTTTATTCTCGTGGTTGTAGAAAAAAAGAGTTGACTTCGGTCTAGGTCTAGCATAACAACGAATGCAATTTTACTGTACTAGTTAGAAATGTCAGTAAATGTGACTATAAGTTTTAGAACAATTTAGCAGGAGTGCTACTTACTGAATTTCACAAGATGAGGACATGTGCACTGAGTTCATAGTACAGACGACAGGTGGCAGATGTGCATGTGTATGATTTGTTTTAGTTTTTTATGGATGTCTTTGGTACCGTTGCCCCTTCACATGCAGTTGGTGATTTATAGCTTGTTCTAAGTGTGGAAGAGGACTACTTCTCACGGCAGAGAATGGATTCCCTGTGAAATGGTGACATTCTGTGACGAAATGAGCTTGCCTGAAATTCTGTTACAATTTTTCACATTTTGCAAATTCTGTGACAAAATGATGAAATAAGTAGTTAGTGTTAGTGTTTTATTGGGTTTTCAGTTATTTTATGCTGCATCAAGTGGTGTTTCCTTTTCACAAATTAATTGTAAATTATGAAATGCCTCATTATCACTGAAAAATGTTGCTTCTCTCATATGTGTCAAAAGCAACTTAAGTTGATGCGCACCAAAAAGTTGTGACAATAGTGAGACAGTTTGTAAATGTTGACAAATGGCAAATTGTGACTTGCCATTAAACATGAATCCATTCTCCGCCAGCCTGAAACAAATTGTTTTGTTCCCTTGGCAACTGGCGGCCTCAGTGATGAAGTATAGTGGGATACACTGAACCCTTGGCCTGCTTCGTGAGGTTGCAAGTCTTCACTTAACATTAAGCCTGAATTGTCTTTAAGTAGTCGTTACATAAACATCACAAAACTGAAACACTGCAGTTCACATGTTCACCTAAATTAGCCAGTAAAACCTTTTTGCATTTTTAAAATTTTTATGTCAAATCAACTCTCCGAGCAATGTACACTGATTGAGCCTGGGGTCTTTAAACAATGCGAGGTATGCGGTAGTATGGTTGGTCAGGGTTTGCTCACATAGGTCGTTTCTGGTTTATTTTTTTACTTTTATCTCTTTTTTCCTCAGTTATTCTCACTGTACCTTGTTTGCTGCCATTGTTGATATTGAATGTTTTTGTTCTTTGACATCTTCATCTGTAAAAAGTCATAATACATATCAACTTTGCTGGTGTAGGGAAGTGGTTTTAAAAGTTATCACAAACAAAAGCTATCAAATAGCATCATATTTTGAGACAACAAATTGGTGCAATATTGTTTAAAACTTGAGCAGAACATGGCTGCCCTTTTAGAAACAGAACTGGTCCAACAATAATGCGGCTTTTGCCTGTGATGGTATGTGGGACATTGTTTTGCTCATCCAAATGCACCTTAAATTACTAGTTATAAGTACTATGTGCATAATGCTGCAAAATTGATCCTCAAATCTTGAATGCTGTCCAGTCATAATGTGAAATTTTATTTTTGTTATCCACTTGGTTGTGATAGTTTGCCTGCTTATAAATGTTCATTATATTTCTATTATGAATGTGTGTTTTGTACTACAATTATTGTCTGCTAATAGTTGAATAGTAATAGTTAAATGGTGGACTAGCTGTCGGTTGTCTTATTAATGGTAAAGCAATTAGAATGGAGTGGGATTCTGTACTACTTAGTGCCTTGGGTTTCGTAGATAGTTGTCTTCAAGTGCTTTGGATAAAAAAGTTAGTCTGTCAGTATTAGTAGTGTTTGTAATAAAAGTCTGATGTCACTATTGGTGGTGTTTGAAATAGAAGCGAAGAGCTTATAACGCGCTTGTTTTTGTGTTTGTACATGTATCTCATTCAGAGCTTTATCAAATTCACCACTTCAACTCATATCCGGTCGTGTTTTGAAATGCGCAACTAAAATATCGCATCACCGCTTTAATGCTCAAGAAACACAGGCTAGGGTTCTTGTCTCTTTAATCGCTTTGCTTTAAATGGGACACGAAATTATGGCTGGCATATTCTACTCTACTTTTGTGCGAACTCAAGATTAGTCACTGCTCAGGTGAGTAGGGAAACTTGGAAAAAACAAAGTGGTGGAGGTATTTATTTGACCTCTGTAAAAACAACTATAAAAATACAGGGGTAAATCCTGGCATATGAACAGAAATAAGCCAAGCTTGCCGCTTGTTCACATTGTCCACGTCTGAAATACGTGTATTAAGTTACACAGTATAGTGATTCTTAAATCAGAAAAGAATAGGAAAGAAAAACATTTTTTGGTATATCAGAAAAATGTATTCTTAATTTAGTACTGTAATACTAAACGGAATGTCCACTTTCGTCTTTAAAATAGATCAAGATAGCATATTTGGGTCTTGCCCGGGGTAAGCAGCAACATTGAAATTCATTTGAAATTTATAGTTGGTCAACAGGAGAAAACATTCCCTTCATTACTTCTGTTTGCCACTAATAGAAAAGGTATACAAGCCTGAAGATGCCTGAAAATGTACGTCAATTTTAATCATACGTTAGTTTTTGCTGTCCCCTTTTCTAATCGCGGCCTAAATGTCCTCGAATAAATTTGAGGAAACTTTCCGTACAAGTTTAATATTCCATTCACGCACATTAAATTAAAACGTTAACAATAAATTTGACACGAACGAGCGAAATGCTAAACAATTGAAAATAGTAAAATTATGAAATAGTACCCAGGTAACAATAAATTTGACACGAACGAGCGAAATGCTAAACAATTAAAAATAGTAAAATTATGAAATAGTACCCAGGTACCAATAAATTTGACACGAACGAGCGAAATGCTAAACAATTAAAAATAGTAAAATTATGAAATAGTACCCAGGTACCAATAAATTTGACACGAACGAGCGAAATGCTAAACAATTAAAAATAGTAAAATTATGAAACAGTACCCAGGTACCAATAAATTTGACACGAACGAGCGAAATGGTAAACAATTAAAAATAGTAAAATTATGAAATAGTACCCAGGTACCTGGACTTGAAATATTAAATAGGATTACTTTGATGGACGTCAGAATTGAGATCGTTCCACCAAAGTAAAAAACGGGTGTTTACCACAATTAGTCCTGGTTTTATGAATATAAATAATTCCACCTTCACTAGACCTGTTGCTATTATTATTGTAACCTTGTTTACTAATTACATTTTGTCACAACAATACTCACTTGCCATGCCATGGAGACAATTGAGCATAGCTAAACACATCCCTACGCACATCTGATTTGAGCCAGTCAAAAGTAGAGTGCATACAGTCGATACTTGACATGTACATTTGTTTGCCTGAAAAATGCTTCGTGCAGCTAACTTTTATGTGAAGACCTGAGTGCAACATCGCAATATTCTGAACTTGGCAAGACTAAGGCTATGTACAAAAGATTTAGAAAACCGAGATCAAAAAGCGTTCTTAATATTTTAAGCTGTCCAATTTTCTGTGGCACTTAGAACACAAATGAAATCTACATGTACGTGACAGGTAAGATGTCTATCAAGAAAAATGCCTAAATATTTTACATTACTTACATGCTCCAGAGAGGAATTATAAACAGGAAAATGAAGAGATGTTACAAATTCAAACTTCTGGTGGGAAAGAAACCACAGGTCCCACGCCGTGTCTTGGAAAAACGTCAAGATCAGAATTTCCACTCACTAGACACTACTAATTGTTTTTCTTTAAATCTTGAACTTTGATGGTGCCCATTCTCCTAATGTTTGTATACGTTGTTTTGAAACACAAGTAGATTGCCAATGAAGTCAATAAGAAACAACCCATAATAAAAGCAGCGATGTCGATCATTGCAGTTTTCCACACTGGCATATCTAAGGAAACTGGACGTAGATATTTTCCACCATTTTTCATGACGTAATCAATCCAAAAAGCTGCTGTTTTTCTGGGTGTCATTGGTTTGGATTTAAACGCGGTCGACGCCTTCTTTATGTTTACAGCGTACGTAGGATCATCAAGTATTGTTGTTACGGCGTTAACGACGTCATCAGGCGTGAACGTTTTTAAGTCGAGCCACAGACCAAAGCCCTTATTTTCGATAATTCTTGCATTGACTGGTTGGTCATTTGGAGTTATGGGCAGTCCGAGCAGTGGTACACCATGATACAATGCCTCGTACAAACTGTTGGCTCCACAGTGGGTAATGAAGAGTTTAGTATTAGAGTGACCGAGAATATCATTTTGAGGAATCCATTCTTCTAATCTCACATTTGAACTAAGACGAAGACTAGATGGGTCGTGAACTTTCATAACAACCTTTTGTTTTAAGCGGGAAAAGGCATCTAGGACGTTCTGCAGGTGAATTACAGGCAGTGTCTTCAAAACTGATCCCAGGGAGAACAAGACAACCCCATTTTCTGCACTAGACATGAACGATTCCAGGCTTTCTTGTAGGGGCTTAGCCGGTGCTGTTGTTAGTCCACCAACAAGTATGGAATTGGGCATTAACGCCCCTGGATAGCCCAAAATGGGATCTTTTGTTCCATATAACCACAGCAAACATTCGGACATCAGTTCTTGAAAACACAGGTCAGCTTTTGCGTGGGAAAGGTGCTTTTTAATTAACCATTGTCCATCCTTGGGAAAATCGGCAAAGTTGAAAATAAGCATTTCAACAAATGTTCGCAGGCGTCCGAAGATGTTCATCGTAATTGGCGTTAGTTTTGTGAAGGGATTCACCTCTACTACTGGCCAAAACGGTGCTCCAGATAAGAAAGTCTCAGACGCAGGAGTTTCGGCAACAAATGGAACACCTAGCTTTTGGGGAAGCAAAGCAAAGCAACGTGTGAATGGTATGCCATCTAGCAGTACCAAGTCGACTTTCTCATTTCTCACTCTGTTCAAGAATTCCTCGTCTGAAAGCAAGGCGTCACAATAGTGAATGCTTCTTTCGCTCATCTCATCAAGCAGGTAATACAAGGACGTGTGAGTGGAGTCTTCCATTAGCTTGTCCATGTCCTTACCAAATGGCATTGGAACATGAGATCGTGAAGTTTTAAATGTTATTACAGAAATGTTGGTGTTTTTCAAAACTTTTTCAGTCGGAACCGTCTCCTCAACTACAGTACTCACTCGGTGACCCATTTTAGTCAATTCATCTCCTATGGCAGCGTGTTGAAACATGTGGCTAAACACAGGTGCACTGACCAATAGAATATGTTCTGAATGGCAAAGGTAAGGTTGCAGAATTAACACGATTGCGCAAAATACGCCTCTCACCTTGACACCAGCCATGTAAATTCTTTGTTTGAAAGGGAATAAACCACTGGCTGATAAGAACTTCCCGGAGCATATGATAGGTCAAGGTCCATTGCACTGTTTACAGTTCAATTGGTCTAATAGGTAAAGATTATCATCCTTGGAATGGTCATTATCTAGAAAAGTTTTATAATGCGATTTTTATTGGATGACACTCTCTCTATTCAAATGCATGGAACCTAGTACTAAAAAATTAAAAAACCTGAAACAAAATTACAAAAAGTTTATTCATAATGATTGAATGTCCCTGGTATGTGAATGCCCGGGACCGTCGTCCCCCATTCTGCAAGATGCTGGGCTCACCGAATTAGTTTTCTTTACAATCGCCTACACAAAGACACCTCTGGCAAATTGGTTTAATGATTGAAATCCTTTTGAAAACGAGTTAACTTTGGTACACGATGACAGTTTTGTTTAATGTCGTTTTCGTATATTTTGATACTGATGCTCTGACGCCAGTTGCAGATAAATCTTTTTTCTGAATTTGAGCTCCTCAAATAATAAACTTTTGATTTCTACTCAAAAAGTTACATCATCGTTTTTTCTTGTATGTGTTAATTTGATGCCCATATGAAAAAATGGTGGTCACCTACTTCCTTTTGGGCTTTATAACTCAAACAGTGTCACTATAAGAATGAGCAATTTAACCTCAAAAGGTCGCCAATTTCAAGATTACTGTTACCCGCTACTTGTCACAAGATGGCGTTTTTGCTACCTTGTTAAGATTAGGAAATATTTTTTGTTGATTCGAAAAATAGTCAAGAAATTTCTTCTTTAATAAATTCGAAATTGTCACACCTTATTTGTGTTCTTAATTATTTAATGCTGCATTCATATCACACCTTCGATAACGAAGACTTTCTCAGAGATCTACAGGCTATTGATTGGGGCGCCGTTACCACCGCTGTTGACCCCGATGCCGCTTGGACGATTTTCAAGCCAAGTTTCATTAGAGTAATTAATAATCATGCCCCCGTAATCCAATTGAAATTAAAGGGCAAATCACCCGAGT
Organism: Phoronis australis; assembly: GCA_002633005.1. Taxonomy (NCBI): domain Eukaryota; kingdom Metazoa; phylum Phoronida; family Phoronidae; genus Phoronis; species Phoronis australis. The sequence goes on along the minus strand of NMRA01000233.1, from coordinate 12,968 downwards.
GGTATAATGATAATCTCATAGCTCTCTCTCGCAAGAGAGATTACCTGAAGCGAATAGCTCAGCGTACTCGAAATTCATCTGACTGGGGTATCTTTAAGAAAGCTAGAAATAAGGTAAACAGTGCTCTTAAACGGGCTAAGGCTGAGTATTACGACCAAGGCCCGGTCTCCAAGTTTTTTACTCGAAATGGAACTCGAAATTAGGTTTGGTATTTTCTACTCTACTTTTGGGCAAACTCAAGATAAGTGTCTATTATTCTATGCTCGAGTACACAATAACTTATGTAGATAATTTATTGCGCTTAGTTCACAGTTTGTAAACCCAATATTAAAGCTATAAGCTCGAGTTTGAACTCGAAATTTCGAGTTTTTACTCGAGTTTGTAGCACGAATATAAGGGTCTTCAAGGGCAAACTTAAACTAGAAACTCTTATGCATAAACTATAATGTATTCGAGCACAGTCTGATAACCAATTATCTTAAGTTCGCACAAAAGGAGCAGAGAAATTGTCGAAAATAGTTTCGAGTTCGTTTCGAGTACAAAGATTAGAGACCGGGCCCAAGTTATTAATGAAATAAACAAATCTAACGGGAAAACTCTCTTGAAAATCATAAAATCAATTTTACCTAACAAGTCCAAGTCTGTCGCAAATGGATTTCTAATTGGAAACGATTTTGTTTCGGACAAAAGTAAAATAGCAAATGCATTTAATGACTTTTTTACTGGCATTGGCCAAAAACTTGCTGAGAATTTCAGTATGTCAACTATTGAGCTCCCGCCCAAGATACAAGAGGGAATATCATTTAAGTTTCAAGACATTCAAGTTGACTACGTCCGAGAACAAATAAAAACTCTGAACTCTAGTAGTGCCAGTGGCATCGATAGCATTGATGCCAAACTATTAAAACTGGCGTCTCAACAAATAGCTGAGCCCCTTACCAATATCATGAATTTAAGTTTAAAAACGGCCACAATTCCTTGAGAATGGAAGATGGCAGTTGTTACTCCTGTTTTTAAAGATGGTGAAAAGTCAAGTTGCGAAAATTATAGACCAATATCGGTCCTCCCTGCAGTGTCCAAAATTCTTGAAAGGTGTGTTCAAAAGCAGCTTCACCAGTTCCTGGAGCAAAATTCCCTTCTCTCGGCAGCACAGTCTGGTTTCCGCCCCTTGCATTCCACTCTTACTACAAACATTCATGCTACTGAGTTTATCTTTAATAATATGGATCAGGGGAGGCTAACTGGTGCTGTCTTTGTTGACCTTAAGAAAGCCTTTGACACTGTGGACCATGGTATCCTATTGCAGAAACTAGAGTCTTATGGAGTTAATGATAACGAACTCCTTTGGTTTAGAAACTACTTATACGACCGTAAACAGGCCACCAAATACGGTGGTATACTTTCTGACTACTCAACCGTAATCACGGGGGTACCTCAGGGTTCCATTTTGGGCCCTCTATTATTCACTATTTTTGTTAACGACCTCCCTACTGTCCTCCACAACAGTGTCCCAGTTTTATACGCTGATGACACTGCAATTATGTCAACAGCTGGATCAGTAAAAGAACTCGAAACTTCTCTCAACGATGAGCTAGCCCTTATCCATGACTGGCTGATTCAAAATAAACTCACTCTTAACGTTAGTAAAACCAAGTCGATGGTGTTTGGAACCCACCAGAAATTAAAACAACAAAAACTATATCCCTTTCTATCAACGGTTCTCTCATCGAGAATGTTGACAAGTTTAAGTACTTGGGCCTTACTTTAGATCCCAATATTAAATTTAATATGCACCTAGATCATATCACAAAGAAATTATCTAAGAAAATCGGTGTACTTAAACGTCTAGGCAAATTTCTTAATGTCAGTACTCTTAAGACCCTTTACCATTCTATTATTCAGCCTCATATTGATTATTGTTTACCAGTTTGGGGGCACATTAGTGACACACTTGTCAGCAAAGTCCAAGTAATCCAAAATAGGGCCGCCAGGGCTATCCTGGGTACTAAAATTAGGGACACTAGGGTCGAAGACTTGTATTCCAAGCTGGGATTTATGAATTTAAGACAAAAAAATAAATATCTCTCTGCTTGTTGAATGTACAGATGTATCAATGGCTTGGCTCCAGCATATCTCAGCAATAGCAACCAGGCTGTATATTCTACACGTTCTTCTGTTGCTGGCAATGTTTATTCTAAAAAAATTAAAACCGAGACGGGCAAGAGATCTTTTATCTATGCAACTGCTATAATATGGAATTCTTTTACCCCAGAAATTAAACGGTCCAATTCAATTGCTACCTTTAAAGTAAATATTAAAAAGTGTCTGTAATTTAATTGACCTTTTATACCCTGCCTGTCTTAATCATGTCATTTTTTTCATTGTCGTAAATACTCTCACTGTCTAGAATCAACTCTTAATTTATTTCAACTGTCTTAGTTAAATTTTTACCATTATTTGTCCTTTAGTCATTGTCTTAATTCTCAACCTGTTTTAATTGTATCTTTATTACGTATATTTCATTGTTGTTTTATTACTTCATTGTATTATACTACTGTTTTTCTTGTTGAGGGCCCTCTTGGAAAGCATTGCTATCACTGAAGAGGCCACCCTCATTTTAAATATCACAATAATAAATAAATAAATAAAATCAAGTGGTAATTCCTTTTTCACAAATTGTAAATTATGAAATGCCTCATTATCTGTCACTGAAAAATATTGCGTCTCTCATATGTGTCAAAGGCTACTTAAAAGTTGATGTGCACAAAAAATTGTGACAATATTGAGACAGTTTGAAAATTTTGACACGTGACAAATTGTGACTTGCCATTAAACATGAATCCATTCTCCGCCACCCTGAATCAAATTATTTTGTACCCATGGCAACTGGCGGCCTCAGTGAAGAAGTATAGTGAGATACACTGAACCCTTGGCCTGCTTCGTGAGGTTGCAGGTCTTCACTTAAGCTTGAATTACCTTTAAGTAGTCATTACATAAACATCATAAAACTGAAACTCTGCAGTTCACATTTTCACCTAAATTAGCATGTAAAACCTTTTTGCGTTTTTAAAATTTTTATCTCAAAACAACTCCCCAAGCAATGTGCACTTATTGAGCCAGGTGACAATGCGAGGTGCATGTAGGTAGTATGGTTGGTTACAGTTTGCTCACATATTTCGTTTCTGGTTGATGTTTTTGCTTTTATCTCAGATTGTCCTCTATTATTCTCACTGTATCTTGTTTGCTTACATAGTTAGTATTGAATGTTTTCGGTATTTGACATCTTCATATGTAAAAAGTCATAATACATATCAACTTTCTTGGTGTAGGGAAGTGGTTTTAAAAGTTATCACAAACTTAAGATTAATGGTTTGAAATAGCTGTCAAATAGCGTTATATTTAGAGGGAACAAATTGGTGCAAAATCGTCAAAGACTTGAGCTGAACATGGGTGCCATTTTAGAAACAGAACTGCTCCGACAAAAATGCAGCTTTTGCTAGTTATGGTCAATGGTTTTTTTTTTGCTGTATTTTGTAATATGGTATTCCCATTCTCAACTCGTACACTTGTACGTTACAACCCTTGTGAGTTTTTTTTCTGTCCAGAACCAAATAACGCTAATCGCAATTATATATGAAAAACTCCTTTGCATTACGGCGTTTTCCCGTTGCTCCCAACTTGTTCGATTCTATAGCCCAACAACAAGTTGGGAAGATCACCCCTGTAGTCAATATGGCTACTGATTAACTCTGTTCTGGCATTGATGGTTGGAAGGCCGGCTCTCTTTTGTTCGATAACTGCTCTAATCTTTAATCAGATCATATTTAGTCTGACTGGGCCGTGCTGCTAAAAATGAAAGTTAAGTTATAACATAATTGAACATAAACCAATAGCATTTCTGAATTCCTTGTCAAATGCCAATTATGTTCAGTTTTTGAATCACCAAAATCGCCCAACTACCGTGACAGGGAGATAATTGGCCTGCTTGTTGTAATACGGGATAAAAGACTATGCTGGGCAGTTAACTAAGGAGCCAGATGTTATCGTACGTTCAGACCCCCTCACGTCTGGAAAAGTTGCTGAACGACAGAACGTCGTCATGGAACTGATAAAAGTTACATTGAGGAGGCTTGAATCGCGCAAGGTTTGATTCTTCGACGATAAAATATCTATAGTACTGACGAGAAAAGGCACTTGAAGTCTTGGAGCTTTCAATGATACATGTACCCTATGCGCAAACGGCGAGTGACAGGTAAACAGGCAACATGGGCACCAGATGTTTACCAATTCAAAAATTAAGTCGGTGAGCAGAGATTTCTCTGGGTGGGTAAACTTGGATAAAACTATAATAGTAGTAAAAGTATTTACTTGGCCTATGTAAATACAAATGTATACGCATTTTAGTCTTTAAAATAGATCAGTGGAGACTGGCTACATAGCATATTTGGGTCTTGAGCTGGTAAGCAGCAAAAATAATTTCAGTTTTGCGGACTATGGACAGCCAAAGCCGAAAAAAAATTCCAGGACACATGCAGAACAAAAGAAAACCAGAATCACGCCAGGTCCTATAATTTATCACGCCAGGACCAAAATTCAACAGGTCCGGACCGAACAGTTTATCACTTCAGGACCGAAAGTTCATCACCCCAGGGCAGAAAATGTATCACCCCAAGACCGAAAATTTTCCTCCCAGGAAACCACGTGACCATCCACTTTCAGACGATGGCAATCTACCAGCCTCCCGTTCAGTAGCGCTAGGACCTCGCTAAGAAGCAAGACTTTGCGAGATTACGTGAGATACTGCTGTGTATTTTAAATGAGAACACGTGACTTTGACTAGGTTTTAGCTAGGTCCTAGCGTAGGTCCTAGCGTCTACTGAACGCACGCTAGGTCGGATGTGTACATTGGCTTCTTTTGTAAATTTAGCGTTAAGGAAGAGAAAAAATAAATTCAACCTCACTGTCACCGTATCGTCGGCGAGACTTTGGTGAACGCTTAAAGGAGAATGCCACCCAAAAACAACCTATTTTGTATCAAGTTAGATCGAGTAGTTCCACTCGATTACAGCAAGTTCAGTTGTTTTACCCGACACCCTAACGGCAGACGGAGGTAATGAAATTAACCAATGACGTCATCGGTTCGAACGCAGTCTATTCAGCCGTTCACAACACGCTTACTGGTGTTAAGTTGTCGCTTGAATTCATCGTTTTACACCAATAAATCATCGAAATTCGACATAAACCCTTTACAAATACGAGTTCTTGAACAAACGTGTTGTTTTATTTCACTGTTACGAATTTATAGGCATTTGAACTTACCGTAGCCTGCAGAGTTCGCCGGGGTAGGCCAATTTTTCATGGTCGATCGCGGGAGTTTGGGTCTGTTTGGTGATAAATTCGAATCATTCTTCCGTGAAATACAGAAAGGGGAACATAGCTGTGTGTTGTACTGTTAGACTTGCGATTTTTTTAGTTCTAAACACACAAAACGCTTGTTACTCTCCGCCGGTGGCTCGGAACCGGATCAAGCTCGTCAGCGGCGGCCACCGCTTCTGGACATCACGAACATAAACCAACTTAAGTTGGAAACTAATCCTCCAGTCACGAAAAGACTATATTAGTGAGCCACAAATAATGTGCTCGTAATTATTTAGGTGAATTAGCCACGAAACTGAAAATCTACTTAATTGTCAGGGGCCGCGAAGTCAGGTTCACTTCCCCTTCCACCGTATAGAACCGTGGGCAAAGGTTGTATAATGATTTGAATAATGTATTTGTATATCTAAATAAGGATTCCCTAACATGTGACCATAGCATATCAAATCGAGTTATTGTTTCACAACAGCTTTCTATCAGCAAACACTGAATTAGCATGCGCTATCACGGCCTCGGCAGCCTGCCCGGTCAAATACCTTTATTGCATCTAAATCCGGTAACTGAACGCAGTGGTTTATTCATTGCTGGCTTCTCAAAACATTTGCACTCACGAATACTCCAAAGACAAGACAAATTGTATCTAATGAGACAGACTTTGTTTCAGTTTTATATAAGCATTGGTTAGGGTAAGAATAATTCATTTTGAAACAGAACGCAGAATAATATAAGTCCTGGCTTCATGGCAACTCGATCGTCCGGTGCCAATCCCGACTTAGTCGAGAGCTCATCCGACGAAGGCTAGTTCACGGGTCGGATCGTTAGGTTTCACAGGCTATCAGGTCGAACGGAATAAACTGATCAAGAAATGATGGAGAGGAGCCGTGAACATGCGCAGGCAAACGGAAGGTATGGATTGTTCTTTGGTAAGCCAGAATTCGTCAGAGATATCACTGTCGACGAAATGCCGGCCACTAACACGGAGATGTTTCACGGCCTCATATTTGCTATTAACAGCGTACTTTTCAATCTTCACTATGACCGCGACCCACTTCCTAAGCATTTCGGACTCTCGAGGAAGTCGAAAAAACGATATACTGGCTTTCTTCGCAGCTTCATAGTTCTGACAAGCGGGAACGATGCACCGCAATATAGCGGCATTCACTCTTCAGATGAACCACTGACGTCGCTGCGTCGTTTCTCATCTTCCTCACAGGTTAACTAACGCGACACCTCTCAGCAAGATGAGGTCGACCGTATAAGAGGCGATGTGGATACTGACCGATTAAGACGGTATGACTAATTAAATCGAGTGGCATTCTCCATTAACGCTTTTATATCTAATACCGACGTTATCTCTGAAACATCGTTAGTTTACGAAGAAATGTACTGTCAAAGTAATCTACATTAAAGAAACTAAAACACATGAAACAAAACTATGCACTCTGCAGGTTATATGTCATAGTAACACGTGATAACCGGAACTAGCATAATCTGTTAGAAACTCAATAAATGACTGTCACATCAATCTCCTTTAATTCCTGAGACAAAATGTTAAGTCATCAACAGCAATAATTTAGTTAACCATTATATGTAATTCTTCCTTTACAGTAAATGCATAAACACGTTACTCACAAACAATTAATCAAGAAATGTTACACAATCACCATGTACCAAATTAAATCGCAAACAAAAGTTCAGACCCGAAAGATGAAGTGCGGGCCGGTCGTATGACTCGCTTCGGTAGTGCTTCCGATTATACGTCTCTACGACGCCTGTCGGTGATGCCAGCGGATAAAAAGGTCTTTCATCATAAATTTTTCCGCACGGAAAACCTGTCGGCCTTTATTGGAGACCCTTGCACACCCCGGCCACAACCCGCGATCGAGAACGCCCGGAAGGCGGGCAAGGTGAGTAAATTTGATTAATTTTCGCTAAGGAAAGATTTTACTTGATGTTTTACTGATAACATCGATGCAGAGCTGAACACAGATTGACTTGTGGCATCGGTGTGGCTTGAATGTATGTTGTGTTTGACTCTTCAGTGGGTCCTATAAGTTCACCGTGCATCTTTGCAGTTCGTGACAGATTGAAAAAGAGTGCAGCCAGTCAGTGGTAAAACGCGAGTTACCTGTTCTCTACCCATGCACTAGCGCAGACGTTGGAAACCAGCAAGAATGCAGTGAAAGCAGGATGCCTTGAAAATGTTCAATCGTTCTGGGTTTTAAGGTATAAATTGATACGATTGGTCAGTTAAAAATTGTGTTGCTTGGAAAGAGGTTTGGGAAGTGGCAAGGAGCTTTAGTATATCTAAAAATTCGCCGATCTCCCCGATCATATGAATACGACGCGCAGTGACGTTAGAGGCTTTAAAATGTTCACAGTGGAGGAAACAATGGTCTTCAATGCGGCATACGCCTGCATATGGTTTTAGGCTGTTGAAAACAGTTCCAGTTCCTGAAAATTCCGTTAGAAAACAAAGTAAGGGTCCATTTTGTGCCACGAATAACTGACGTTTATCAATTTCTGCTTATACATGCGCGCACCCAAGGGGGCTCGGGGGCCGGCTCGAACGAACCCCCCCCCAGCATTGGGCCGGCGCCGGAACGGTGGCAAAACGCGGCCGTCTCAGAGAAACAAAAACTCCGAGACAACGAGACAAAAGTCCACTAACAAGGAGCAGACGCGTAGGTCACGGTTCCGAATGTGGTACCTCGTTTTTTTAAGTCCTTGCCGCTTTTTTGTCAGCAAAAGGTTACATCGCCAGAAAAAAGTTGGAGCCCACTGCGTGCTATTAAAGGCTGGGTGAGCGCATGTTATGTATACAGTTATAACGTGGTACGAAAAATGATGGGTATTGTATCGAATGAGCGTGTTCCCTAAGATATCCTGATCGCACACGCTCGCTAGACGTGCTACGGTCCATAAAACAATAATGAAGGCGGTCAAGGCGGTTAGTCTTCCCAAAGATGCTAACTCTACGGTCAGGGCCCGGTCTCCAATCTTTTTACTCGAAATGGAACTCGAAATTAGGTTTGGCATTTTCTACTCTACTTTTGGGCGAAATCAAGATAAGTGTCTATTATTCTATGCTCGAGTACACAATAACTTACGTAGATAATTTATTGTCCTTAGTTCACAGTTTGTAAACCCAATATTAAAGCAATAAGTTCGAGTTGGAACTCGAAATTTCGAGTTTTTACTCGAGTTTTAGTGTAGCACGAATTAATATAAGGGTCTTCAAGGGCAAACTTGAACTAGAAACTCCTATGCATAAACTATAATGTATTCGAGCACAGTCCGATAACCAATTATCTTAACTTCGCACAAAAGGAGCAGAGAAATTGCCAAAAATAGTTTCGAGTTCGTTTCGAGTACAAAGATCATAGGCGGATTTAGGGCTGCCCGGCCCCCCCCCCCCTTGGCTGCCGCAAAAAATAAAACAGTAAGAGCGTAGGGGAATGTTGAGTTTATTAATTAACCCCGGTAATTAAAATTATACGGATGAAAAAAGATTTAAATGTATGAAGTTTTAGTGTTGGGGGGGCCTCAAATCCAATTTCAAGTGTCAAATTCTGAACACGGCGCATTCGTAACGGAACTATGGCTAAGTACAGGCTCTCCCGCGATATCGCAGGCGACCGGCAGTGGCGCTGAGCACTACTACTCCTTTTCCGTCGTCTGCTCCACTGTGCAATGAAGAAAATTTACTTCATTTTTAAAGAAAATGGAACCTGAGTGACGATGAAAAAACAGAAGCTGCTGGTAAGATGTGATTTTTAATCGAAGCCTTAGTGAATCACTCAGAAACTCGCAATACTCTCTTTGTCAAACCTTATCTTAGAACGATTTCCAAAGCAATCCCGTCATTATTGCCAACACGAAAAACGGATTTGGTCTTTTGGGCAT
>NMRA01000232.1:457372-628013 GCA_002633005.1 Phoronis australis | reverse complement strand
GTAAATTTTAGTACACTTATAATGTGCAGAATTAAAAACTTTTGATACCTGAAGTGCTTCCATCAAGTGTGTAATGTATACTTAAAATTTCTTACTACTGTGATGTTTCACTAATTTTATATTGGAATTTAAAGTGTCTGAATGTCACATCTGTAACAAAACCAATACTGTGGAATGCACCATATATTCCAATAATGTGCCCATGTTTGATCAGCATGGAAGTGTTCAATGTACTCTATGTTTGATCAGTAGGATTACTTTCCTGTCACCACACTACCAGTGGAATTGACTATTTATTAGTTATCAGCCCTAGGATGGCATAGTTGTGTTGAATAACCCATCATATTGACTCTCGCTATTTACATATGGAGTCTACAGAATGATGTTTTTGGAATCTATCAAATTTTGCTGTAGTGTGAAAGTATAGTATTCGTCAGAGTTATCACCCAGAGCACTAAATTGGAAAAGTCAAAAATCAACCAGTATCACCAGTTGCCCTTTGTTTACAGTGTGATGATGACCACAGGTTCTTTTGAAAATAGATGTTATCAGTGTAATGTCAGGCCTCATGTTTTACATGCCATCATGTGTAGGCTGACCATAGGTGATGCTGTGAATATATTAAGTATGTTAATTACTAAAATTTTCAAAGTTGACCTTCTCTGTAGGGATTGATGAATTTAAATCTTCCTTGTAGGGAATTGCTCTTTAAAAAGTTCCATTCTCTAGTCTATGGAAAGGATTTAGAAACCTGATACTGAATTTGCTGTGCTGGTGACTCAGTTGCATACACTACCACACACAAATGGCTAGAGTGCTTGTAGAGTATCTGCACATTTAACCTTCAGCCAGTCATGTTTGCTATTCTAGGTGGTGCACTTTGTTTTCTGACCCAGTTACAATGAGTTCTGTGTTCCAACTGGCAGACAAACAACAACGCCTTGCTGTACTGGGCGTTCTCCAACATGTTGTTGAGTCAGTCTTGTGCTGTGGTGTGGAAGTTTGAGTTACTGGGTGTCACCTGATTAGTGTGTCAACAACAGCAAGCAGAGGCAGTAGGGTTGTACCAGTGGCATGCCAGTGATAAGATAGTGGTCACCTAATGCTTGATTGTATAATCGGCCAATTCTTTTTCATAGAAGTACCTTTAAGGTTCTCCTTGAGCAAAAATTCAAACACTGAAAATTTCATGTTTTTATATCCCAATTTCTGTTCTCTTAATTCAGAAAAACAATTATATATTACTTTCACTTGCTGGGTGTATGCCACTCATTTTCAATACAAAACAACAAGAATTAAGTTCCACTATCCAACACTATTCCAATCGTCTGTCTCGGCTGTAATTCTGGCTTTTTAAATCTGGCCCAGGACTTCTTATAAATAGCTCACTTGAGACTTCCATACATGGTGCAAAAAATTGAAACATGATGCAACATTTTGTTTGAATACATATTGGGAGAGTACTGAATGTGGAGATTCGGAGGGTTTTCATCTGAACTATCATTAGCATGGCAATAGCATCAGAGTGGAGGCCCACCCACACACATGGTGGAGGGCTCGACATAATGAGCTGATTTCCAACCTAATAATTATTTTGTATAAGGGAATTCCAACTCATGAGAGTCAAATTTTTTTACACTTTCTTCCATAACCGCCTAATATAGATACAAGCTATGTCAGTCCCGTTATTTTAAAGAATTCCATGACAACTGGTTAAGTTAGCTGAAACAAATGCGAAATTGAAACACTCTTCTCACCGGTGTTTTTAGTTCGCAAAAATTTGCATAGTGGAACTTGTAAACTGCAGCCTGAATTCTACAATTGCGACATGGGAATTTGGCAGGTCACCAATGTCGACCTGTCTGTGGATGTTTAGTTTGCACTATTAATTTTCAAGAAATTGTTTTTAACCTGCTTTTTGAGAACCTTTGTCAATTCCCAATTTACAATACTGTGGTCTATCACAAATCCATTGCAACTTCATCTCTTTGCTTGCCATTCCTTAGCGACATCTGAGTTACCGTACACTTAATCATAGGAATTAATCACAACATGGCATAGTTGATTCACACTCTCTATTGAATATCAGTGTTGCATGTCTCTAGTTCCCATCCTAGAGGAGTTATCCTTCACATTGCTGGGAATTGGTACAACTCTTGCAGTTTAATCAGGTGGCCAAGTTCAGGAGTTCCGCTTTCCGCTGACTGGAAAGTGACATGTACTTATGAAGCTAAAACTGTGATAGATTGAAGCTCTCCTAGGATTTTAATTATTTGACAGTATCAGTTTTAAGTTTCAAGTTACCAACACATTCCTGCTAGGATTAAAACTTTGGCATAACGAATTACACATCAGTAAACAAGCTTACAGTATGTGCTTTCTGCTTTCCCTTGAACACCCATACAGCTTGGCACATGATCTATTATTTATTATACTACACCTTTAGTCATGGCATGACAATATGATAATTAGTGTTGTCCAGTTGTCATCATTCATTGTTTCTTTGTGGCAAACAAAGGTGAGAAGCTAATCCTGTGTTAAATGACAATTACGGCTTAATGCATTGGTGACAAGCCAGGCATGAACTTGTAATGTTTCAATGGTTCCTAACTCTTGCCACGTGTTCCATACCTTGGCCCGTGTTGGAAATGGGGCCCTTTTCGGGCAGTGTAATCACCCTGTGGGGTCTATGTTGGTAGGGGCTTTTTCAGGATTGCCTGCCTGGTGTTGACCATGACCATTAATGCTATTAGTGCTATATACACACCTTGTCTCCTCTGCCTCTTGCAGGTAAATGTCCGCGTCACCACCATGGACGCAGAGCTGGAGTTTGCCATCCAGCCCAACACCACAGGCAAACAACTATTTGACCAGGTAAGTCAGGATTCATTTCAGTGTAGTTTGTTAGTGACTGCTTTGCCTCGTTTTTATTTATTGTTTTTTTTTGGCTTATAAAGGCAACTCTGCTGTCAGATATTTTTAAGTCTAGTCTAAGATTGCATTATGAAATATGTAAGTTTCTCATCTAGTTTTAATTTTTAAGTCAGTGTCCCCAGCTCAAGCGTTCAGTGAAGCTTTGCTTTTCGCTGTTCAGAATTGAAACTGTCTGTGCTGCATCTTTTATGGATCACAAAAATTTTCGATGTTATAATTTTCTCACTAGTTTGTGCCGCAGCGACCCAAATATCGGAAAAAAATCTTTTTTACCCACTGTACAAAAGCAATGGATTCTTGTCAGGCATCAGACTTGTGACCACCACTGTTGGTAACATAAACTCGACAGGTGATCCTGCCTTTCGTAACTAGGTCTCCAATATGCCAATGAAGCGGTAAATTACATTTTTTCCTGCTGTTTCTATGATGTGCGGTTGCCATGGCTGTAGCATTGCTGTATGAATGATTGAACTAGGGCAGTACTCAATATTGCTGTGATTGCATGTGAAATAAATAATGCATTTGGAGAGCTTTTATTACCTGTAATTTTAGTATCTTAATGTTTGACATGTTTTGTAAAGTACCACTGAAAATTTTTAGTTTAGTGGCACTGTAAACTTAACTACGATAATAATAATAAAAATAAATTGAATTAAATAAGAACTCGTGGGATGCTTATGTGTGGCACGTTATGGGATAGAAACATGATCTTCTCATGAGAAGTTGCTTTTATAAACTGATAATGTATTTAAAGAGAATGGAAACTATTGTGCTATATTTGGCAAATATCTATTCATGTCCCAACTGTTTTTTCCAAGTAGTACCGGAAAGTTTTATTGTGTTATTTTAAGGTACAAAGCTCCAATTTAGCTCACGTTTGCTAATAATCATTACTGAAAGCTCGGCTTATCACTGACTGAACTGGAAAAAGCCCTTGAGTAGAGCCAATATCAAGTGTCCCTTGGTTAACGGGTATTATACATAAACCATTTTCGTTTGCAAGCTTGTGAACATCCGTGCTTTTATTTCAGGTTGTCAAAACTATCGGTCTCAGGGAAATTTGGTTTTTTGGTCTCCAGTATGTTGACGGCAAAGGCTACTCCACTTGGCTGAAACTCAACAAGAAAGTAAGTTCTCGGCACATTGTCTGACTGACACTAGAATTAAGCACCTCAGCAGGGGGTGATGATTTGCCTCTTGTTTGCTATTTCTGACCCAAGGGACGACAGCATTGGGAAGGTGCTAATGACTACTAGCAGGTCTTAGCTTTTCTGGTAGGATTGAGCTAGACGTGTTGTTGACCGGTCTGACAAAAATTTGTGACCTGTGCTGTAATTCTGTCTAGGTGTGATTTGTGACTTGTGACTTTTTGGGAAATATCTATTGTGTCTGCCTTGCTTATACGTCCAACGAAGAAAAATTCAGTTCACCTAAAAACACTGCTCATATTCTTGTCAACATAGCTCTGCACTCATGAACACTGTTCTTGGACCTGTAAACTCTGTGCACTGTCTCGCAAAATGATGACTTTTGCATCCTGAAAGCACTGCTCTTGTTTTGGAACTCTGTGCCAGCACCTATAAACACAGCTCACGGACTCTTTGCTGAGTCCTGCATATGATTCTTCGTCATGTGAGTCAGTAGTGAGACATGTTTTTTGGTTGCACAAATTGTGTTTATGATTAGGGGGCTGTGTTTATTAGCCACTGAGCGGAGTTTACTTGTGTGCGAGCTGTTAACGAGTCCGTGATCCATGCTGTTCCAGTAGCCTGGAATAGTGTTAGGTAATCTTAGTCACTTGAAAGTAATAATAAGAATTTGGTCTGACAGACTGGCTGTGCTTATCGGAATTGTATACTTTTCAGTTTTCACATGCTTGCGCCCTCTGGAAAAAGCCACATAAGATGGGTTGGTAGTAATTTAAATTTGAAAATTATCCATGACATTGCGATGCAGTCTTAGGCTTTGAATGACAAAATTAACAACTTTGGTATACAAAATTTAGAACTATCAAATGATGACCAGAGCTGACTTACATCCTTATCAGGTCTTAAGTGGATTTTATTGGTTTGAAGTATTTTTAAAGTGCAAGATCCCAGGCTGCAGGACACGCTAAACAAAATGGGTCAAAGTAGCAGACATCTAAAAGTATGAAACTCCAAGGAAAAGCAGTGGTCACAGGAGATGAGGGTATTACGACTTTAGTTTAAGCTCCTTGGTTTACATAGATTGCACGGTACTGAAAATCTTTTGTTTCATGAACAAGTGATCTAATTTCCAATTGGAAAGAAACTCCATTTTCAGTTTCTTGATGTGATTTTAGGACGTCCGTTTTCGTTAGTGTTGTAAGCTATTTATGAGTACTTACTTGAAGCTATCAAAAATGGCTGGATGGAGAGGGCAAAGTACAGGATTATTTCTTTGAAAACTTTTATTAGTGAGACTTGTCAATGCAACTTGATTGCCTAAACTAAGATAACGGTTGGTGAACCTTTTGGCCATTGAAACATCGATTGTCTTCACACGGTTGATTGCCATCTGGGCTTCCCCCTGCGTTGTCCTCATTTTACTGAGCATAAAACATGAGATTTCATAGTGCAAAAATTTTTTGGCTAATTTGAAGCTTTTCGCAGGGGAAACTGAGGAAGCATTATTTGTCATTGCAGTCTAGGGAGGCATCTGTTTCTCAATTGTCTTTACTTCTAAGCTTCTAATCTAGTCATTAAGTATTGATCGATAATTCAGTATGCCCGAAGACACATTACCCAGTTGACATAACACCGAAGAATGATTGGTGCAACGACCAATGGGCATAGCATGGGCATGTGTTAAACCCTGATTTGTCAATCACAATGGCAAATGTTAGTTATCCAATAAGCATATGCAGGGCTCGACGCTATTAAAATCACCAGGTCGCATTTTGCGACCTAGCCAAAATCCCAGGTCGCATTTTCAAAATCCAGCTCGCATTCGTAAATGCCAGGTCGCAAAATTTTCTCGCCATTTTTACACGCCAAAATAGTTTTTTAGATCATCGAGAAAATGTTTAGATTATGCTCTTACCTGCAGCGTTAAATACTCACAAATTTCGGATCTCAAAATTGACTTCATTCATGCAGGTCCGGCCTTACTGTTCTTCACGACCGCCATTGAAAGACTCTAGAGTGCATGGCAAGTTGCCGACGTGAAAGTTGAATCAGTGCTCTCTAACTGACTTGTGCATTCGAGTAGCTAAATTTGCGATGAGAAAATGCCCCTTGAAAAAGTATCCGGGATTTTTTTTAGATCTGGCCTGCTACTGGCTGTCATCAAAGTCGTTAACGATTCAAACTAACTCGGGTAATGGCGAGTTTGCTCCGAAATACCTTCCAAGTACGGAAAAAATAGGTCAGTCACAAAACGACACGCGTGTCACTAGTGTTAACTTTCTTTCCGAGGTATAAAACAAAGCCGGGATTTGGTTTTTATATATTGTGAAAAGACGTTTTTTGAAAACTGAAGTTGTGAAAAATGAAAGTGGCACACCATATAAGCTGCGTGACAATTTTAAATCACACGCGGTCGTTTTTAGTGCGCTATGATGGGCGCTAGCTTGAACTGTGGGCGCTTCATTGGTTGTTTCTATAGGAGTCTGAACATTTTACGGCGACGGTGATACAGGGAGCGAACAGTTGCCGGGGCAAAAATCTCAGCTCGCATTTCCAAATTTCAGGTTGCAAATGCGACCTGCAGCTCGTTATGTCGAGCCCTGATATGAAAGGTGATTGAATAATATTACTACAAATCAGAGAAAAATGTCCTTTGTTAAAACAAGGCAAAACTTACTACTCAGATTGACACCTCTTGGAGATCACTAACAATATGCATTAATAACTGTTGTGGTGTAGTCAGCAACACCATTTGTCTAAGTAATTGTATGGGCAACATGCTGCTGGTTTCAGGTACCATTTGACTTAACCCCATTGTTTTCTCTGCCTGTTCTGTTTTGAAGTGCTTAACCAACCTGTTTCTGCTCAACTAGTAAGCTTTGGCCATTGACAAGGATATTTTCTGTAATGTCCTGGTAAACATATTTGTATTCACTGTGTTGGACCATCTTGTTGCTGTGTAGTATATCATTACATTTCAGTTGTTCAAAACACTATCTTTGATAAGCTGCCGTCTACTATATTACAACTGTAGTCCTAAATGCTGAGTTTCTTGTGTTTATAAACATCTTATTGGGGTTTATAAACACTGCAGCATGTCCCAGATGCTGACCTCCAGATATGTGCTCTATATATTGGTGCTCTATGTATTGGTGCACATGCTTTTCGTTTGTGTCACCTGTTGATTCTATGCTCGGTGTTCTTTCTAGGTGAAAGCAAATGTTTTTGGCGTTACCTTTATTGACTTGAAATATAAATGCCTGTTGATCTCAAAGAGCAATTTTTGGGGTTAACTGCAGCCTGACACGCTGCTGAGTTTAAGTCTTGTGTCGGTCATTTTGTTTGCACTTTCATACTGCATATACACACGTGCAAGACACGTGGTACTTTAGTTGGACTGTTTGTGTCACGTTTCCATTGTTTTGCCAAGGACCAGCAGAATAGTACTTGTGATAAAAAATTGTTTCCAGGACAACTGAGGATATGTTTTTATAAAGGTAACACCAAAAATGGTTGCTTGCCCTTTTAGGACTCGCCTCACAGTTTCTGTTGCGAATTTTACCACAGATATTGCTTAATGGATTCCACTTCCAGTTCCTACTCTAGAAGTCTTAGCAGCGTGTAAGCCAATAATATGTTTTGATGGAGTAGATTTTTGTCATGACTTATCTTGTCATTGTTGACTGTAAAGCCTTGTGTCCTTGGGAAAGAATAGGTTAATTGGCATATTTTGCTCTTAAGCAAGTACTTTGTAGTTAATGTCTGGTCTTGAGCCAAGTTATTAGAAGTGCATACGTCCTAAAGTGTGTCGTAAATACTCACAAATGTCCTTGAATAATTTTTTGGCAGGTCTTAAGCCAAGATGTCAAAAAGGAGACGCCGCTACAGTTCCGGTTCCGTGCTAAGTTCTTCCCCGAAGACGTATCTGAGGAACTTATACAAGAAATCACACAGGTAATTTGAGACATGGCTTGACTTTGCATTCATTTGTTAGTGGGTGAATTTGAACAATTCATAACATGTCTTATGTATGCTTCTAGTCACCAGCCCCAGAGTTTTCGAAAGCCACCGGATTCATCGATTTATTTATTTCTCTGCTTCGTATCACGTGTTTTATGTGTTATTGCAGAGAATGTTCTTCCTGCAAGTTAAGGAGGGTATTCTGAATGATGAGATCTACTGTCCTCCTGAGACCTCGGTTCTGTTAGCCTCCTACGCAGTCCAGGCCAAGTATGGTGATTACAGCACAGAGAAGTGTACAGCTGGCTTCCTCGCCAACGACCGACTTCTACCCCAGAGGTGGGTACTGATGCTGCTGACTGCAGTCTTTTGTCTAAATCTATGTGGTATTCAAGGCCCATAGGATATGGGTTGGGTAGTTTAAGGAAGTGTCCGTAAGAGTGCTTGACAAGAGACCAAAATATCCACTCAAAAATGCCAGTGTCTGTGTGTGAGCTACTCGTATTTCCGGATTTGGCCTCATAAAAGTGGTGTCCAAAAAAGCGTCCGTTTGAGATCTGCATGAGTGAGGTAAATTTTCTACAGGTATTTTTACTTTTTTCTCTTATATTTTCGACCATTGTACTCACACTGGAGTTAGGTCGTCGCCAGTACCAATGTTCACCAGGCTAGATACACCATTTTGCTATTGTCTTCTGCAGGGCTTTTGGTAATGGCGCAGTTGTTTATATTAACACTTACCAAGTGTAAAGCCTACTAGAGTCGTACTGCGGAACAAATTAATTCTTCAAAAGAATTATTCTTTTCATACAGTTCAAGAGCCAAGTCCTGTCTTTGTCCACATCTGAAGTCGAAGTAACAGGTGCTTTACATGTGCCATTTTTGGCTGACCTTTTTTCATGTAGGGCACATATTCAGTGCCAAGCAAATGAATTTTGGGGTTACATGACATTTTGTGATTGACCTTTTTTATCCATGTTACGAGGAGTAAACTCGAATCACCCACTAAGTCGAAGTATTTTGAGGCTTTCATTTAATAGAAAATTAGTTAATTGAATATGGGAAATCCTTTGAACTTCAAGGGTGACCAGGGCGACACTTCGGTTAAGTGGTTAAGTGCCTACACCTCAATTTTCAGGCTCTCCAGGGCTTTATTGTCATTTATTTGAATGTTTAAATGGCATTTATAAAGGGATGCATGATTTCTCAAAACAGGTCGTATAGAACTTTGGACATGTTCATTGGTCTTATAATTGGAGATGCTGTCACTGGCAACTTTGGTGACAAAAAACACGCCGACTTGATACCAGTGAGGTTAATTTTTGCTTGTATTTCACTTTTCCACTTGTATTTTTAAGCATTAACTTGATTATGCCGTGCCCTGAATAATTCTGTACAGCTTGTTAAAGTATTCTGGGGGAGAGTATTAACAGCTGGCATATGCCTTTTAATGTTTCTTCATTTGTAATTGAATGTTGTCTGTAATGAATGGATAATCTAGCGATATTTGTAGGCAATGATTCTTTGTAAGGGAAGTAGGTTTGTGTTTTATTGTTTTTGATAAATGTGGCTGATGTCTTGATGTTGCTCTACTTGGCTGGGGGTTGATAATGAATAGGGTAATTATGATGCTATAAATACAACGCCTCTGCATAAAAGGCATCGGGTCTCAAGTTAGATCCTCTAATGAAACATAGACTGTTATCTTTGAAAAACTCGTGTGTGGGTGATTAATAGGCATGTTTTGAGATAATGTATTTCCCCAAGTGAATATCTTTAGTGCGGTACATTAAGTTGTCATTTCATAGTAATGTCACCGTTGCCTTGTAAGACTGTATCATACTTGATAACCAGAATTTATCACTGTCGCGTGATCTTTGTGATTCCGAAAATTATGTTGTTCATAATGCAAGGACTCTGGTAGGGCTTGTATTGTATTAAACCTTCCCATATCCTGTCTGGTGGTGTCTTGATGAATAATAGGCTTGAAGCTAGTCATTATGGTGCTCAAGGTCAAAAGGTCATTGACAATGAGCAGCTGATGTGTTTCCGGGGCAACCCAATTTTTAAAATGCTCTTAATTTTGAGAAAGAAGAACTATGGCAGTTGACCATAGGGGTAGTCACAATGTGAGGCTCTTTTTAAGTCATGTCATAGCCTGGAACAACTTGCCCCCAGGATCAGCCACTCATATGTACTATGTACTCAGCAAGCCTGCAGTGGATGATTACTCTTGCCATGTCTGCAAGTTTGCTCCCATAGTACATCTTGCACTGGGACAAGCTGTGCTTGGCACAAGGTGTCCTACATGAAGTGGGGAAAGTTGTCAAAAGTGTGTCAAGTTGGCCTAGCGCAAATAGTGTCTTCACTATTACTAAACCTAATGACAGCTAGTTCCAGTAGTTACTTGTAGTGTGGACAGCACATTTGGTAGGTTGGTTTTTCTAAAGACTAAAAGCCAGTAACAAGTTTACACATGATATGTTAGGTCTGTTCTTGCACTATCAATGATAGCTGTTGTACTCATTGCAGGGTCATTGACCAACACAAAATGTCCAAAGAACAGTGGGAAGAGAGGATAACAAACTGGTACATGGAGCATAAAAATATGACAAGGTGAGCTTTTCCTAGAGGACCTTAAGATACTGGCGCTTGCTTTTTCTCTTTCCTCAGTGAAGGCGAGGCAAGTTGGCATTGTCAAATGACATTTGGCTGCTGTTTGGGAGTTGGGGGGCACGTCTGTTATTCTTACCACCTGCAGACTGTAAGTGTTAGTGTTACTCTGGTTGTCTGCTTGGAATGAATGACTTCATCACTGTTGGCGAGTTTTTGCTCTGTCTGTGAAAAGTCATCTGTACTAAACTTTTAAGGGTACTAGTTGATCTACAGTTACTTTCAAAAAGAATGTTGATGGAGTGTCAAAACGTTGGTGAAAGTTGGGAACATAAACAACAGATTCACAGCTCTGTTATTTTCCTATGAAATTCCCAGAGGAGATGCAACTCTCTTCCAATGTGCATCTGAGCGTCCGGGTAATGGGCAGAAGCTCCCCACAAGACCGGAAAATGGGCATCTTTCAAGTAAAAAGAAGGGACTGGGATCGGCAGCGGCAAGAAACAAAGCAATGCATAATTTCGGAGTAGTCAGTTTTGTAGTGTAATCATCCCTTGTGCTATATGTGATGCACACGGCAGGGATATACCCGGGTTTCAAAACCCTGCTCGCCAGCTGGACGAGTGCGCCAGAAAATCTACTCACCCAGCCTGAACTCCAGTCGCCCGGCTTTTTGTGTCTGTCACCACAAACTTGCTGCAACTGTCAATAAAAATCATCGTTTCGTGCGTTAGGACTACCGTATTCACCCTAATAAGCATCCAGGGTGCTTAGAAAGATTCATTTTGGAAGGGGGGGGGGCACTTGTTGTAGCCTGAGGCGGTTGAAACCCGGTCTCTGAAACGGGTGAAATCGGAAGCTAGGATTCATCAAATTTATGCGCTGTGACATATCTGTAACCTATGACAGACTTTCTACAAAACTGTGGTGCATTGCTATCAAACTTTGTTAAATTACATTCTGTTTTTCAAATGTGCTGAAATCCCAGGGCGAAACTTGCGGACTGATGCGTTGCTGCCTCGCGATCGTTGATAGGGCAACTTGAATTCTTGAGTAAAAATACAGTTTCAGCTCAACAAATTACCTGAAATCCTCCTTAAGTTTTCCAAATGGCGTCCCTAAAATTTGTAAGTCCCTGTGGAGTCTGGATTAAATGCAGATTAAGTCCAAATCTGCTCTAGATCGCACCCTGCAACGGAAAAATCTGGATGAACACACATGTTGTTGTCACGTGATGTTTGTTTTGAAGTTAGTCTGCAGGTGTGCGCCGAGTGAGCGAGCGCGTGCGTTTCATCAGAGATTATTTGCCAGAGTAGCAGGCCCACATATATGTAGGCCCTAACGCGCGCTTCTTGGCCACGTGCTCCTTAACACTGGTCAAGTTTCTATTCTCCCTTACGATCTCAAGATACAATACAATCCCATTGACAAGTACGCTGCGTCTGTTCTGAAAGGCTTGACCATAGTGGGACGCGTTCCTTGCAAGACCAGCAAAACTTTTACATTCTCTTTGAAGCACTGCGGAAGTTTGAAGTGTACAGTCACGGCTATATAAATACCAACAGCGGCGAGGCTTGTGGTCTAGAAATTCCGCGCACAATGATTTTTCAGGACTGTCGGATATTATTGATAAATTGAAGACATTACTGTAGAATTTTAGAACTGTAGGTATGGCATTTTTGGCATATGTACAAGTTCATGGACTGGGCGCTTATTTTAGCGAAGTCTGAAAACGAGTGGGGGGGGTGCTTATTAGGACGAATGTTATTATTTATAAAATAATTTTGGCTAAAATGACATTGTACATTACATTAAGAAATCAGTTCCAAGAAATATGGTATTTCACTTGCTGTGAGCACGTGGACCACAAATTGAACTAGTCCACAAATTCCTTTGTGCACGACCACACACTGTGATCTTTTGTCTAGACGAATCGCGTAACAGGTGACATCTACTAAATCGGTAGCATCGCACTGCGGCGCTGATGTTTTTTACTGCAGGAGCATCGACACGCTGACCAAACTGAACCTAAGTTCATCATAAAAACAGCACAAGGAGGAGAAATTTTATTCATGTTCATCTGGGAAACGATGTAGTGCTTTTGCACTCTGAAAATTCGCTTGCCACCTGGGCAACCGGCAAGTCAACTTCTACTCGCCCGGCACCATTTTTACTCACATTGGCGACTGGGCGAGTGGCTAAGTATATCCCTGTACGGTGAACGCATATCAACACTCTGCGTTGCTCTTGTTTTTCGATAACTGTAAAAACTAGTTTCTTTTATAATAATTCATGTGCCCTATTGTTACTATTTTTTTATAATAATGCATGTTCCCTATTGTTGTGCGAGTAATGTGGACTTAGGATCAAATGGTGCCAATGTTACATCACCGTGCTCACTCTTGAGTGTGTCATATTATGTTACACGCAAAATGTCGTCTCTTGTAGGGAAGAAGCCATGATGGAATATCTGAAGATAGCCCAGGATTTGGAGATGTATGGTGTCAACTATTTTGAAATCAAGAATAAGAAGGGAACAGATTTGTACTTAGGTGTAGATGCATTGGGCCTGAACATTTATGAAAGTGAAGATAGGTAGGTGGCACTAGTTGGACAACCACTACAACCACTACAAAGGCAATGAATGTCTTTAGCACTCTCATTATACTCCGTTCATCTTAATTTAATGACATCTTTGAACTTCAATTTAAGAAATGCCTTAATAGCATTCTGTTAGACTATCAAGCCATGCATTTTATTTTTATGGCGGCTCAGTTGATGTGCTAATAGTTCTCAATTGAATTTTAAAAAATGTCTGTAACCTACTAGTAGTTCCTGATAATTGCAGTCCCAGTGAAACTGTCCTCTTGCATGTCAGTGATTGTGCATGTGTCATGCTCAGAATGTTGGTTCATAGTGCATGTTGTGATGTTATCCGGAATGTTTCCCATCTCTTTCAGACTAACACCCAAAATAGGCTTCCCGTGGAGTGAAATTAGGAATATCTCATTCAACGACAAGAAGTTTGTCATCAAACCCATTGACAAAAAGGCCCCTGTAAGTGGATTTCTTTAGCCATTCAATTTGTTCTGGAATTTAAAGACCTCTCGCCCATGTGTACAAAACGGTTGTAGAGAGCATACAGTCCTTTTTCCAAGTGGCATAGATTAAAAAAATGAATTTGGCTGGGGTTTTTTGGTCGAATTGTTACGAGAAAAAAATTCACAAATTTAAACTGGTTTGGTTCATGCCTGTGTCACTGATGCAAAAATTTAGTGTAGAATAGACAGGGCAAATACAATTGAAATGATGGTATTCCACACATCTTCGGTCAGTCCTAAAGAGACCTAGTCGGAATTGTGATCAGTGACACTGTGCCACTCGTGTTCAATATTAGGGCTTGGGTTTGAGTGAAAACTTCTTTTGGCAAATGTAATCTCAAATAACCTTCCAGTTTACAAGTTGGTTTTAACTTTTCTTATGTGTACTTCAGTTGAATGAATTTACATTTTCTAGTGCATTAAAATCCCTTTAATTTACCTTTTACTAATTTGTGAACAGTAACTCATCGGTGATCATTTTTCCTGTTAACATTAACCGTTTGTATCTTGGATTGGGATAATCTAAAGCTGTCAGTTGAGAAGGGTAAATGGTCCTGTTAAATACTTGGTTCGCAACTATGTATTAAAAAGTCTGGACTTAGTTAAAGACAAATGTTTGCCATTGCAGGATTTTGTGTTCAACGCTGCTCGGCTACGGATCAACAAGCGCATCCTGGCTCTGTGCATGGGCAATCATGAGCTGTACATGAGAAGGCGCAAGCCAGACACCATCGAGGTGCAGCAGATGAAGGCGCAAGCCAAGGAGGAGAAGATGTCGAAGGAACAGGAGAGGTAGGCTGGCTCATGGATGGCATTTGACCTGATTGGTTTCTGTAGCACTCGGTTCTGTGTACATATACCAAGTAGGGTGTTAAGTTACGATGAGGAGTGAGCAGAGTCTAGTTATCCAGGGTGCAAGTAACATCACGTAAAAATGTTAAACCGACATCATGACAAAACTAGTCATGATATTGGGCTGCAGTAAAATTTAAGGTCATGGTTAGAGAAGTTGGGAGATCATATGTCAGCAGGCAGTCTGGCAGGTGTTAATTTGTGCCTGTTGGGTATTGCCAACTTTCCCCGTACGTGGTATCGTAGACAACATAAGTTGATGATCGTATAACCAGCTAGCAGTCTTTAAAGAGACCCCAGGTGTATGTAACTGTGTACTTGTTGGGTGAGTGTTGCCAACTTAGCCTGTACATGGTGTTGTAGACAACAGCTCAACAAGGAGAAGCAGAAGCGTGAAGAGGCGGAGAAGAGTCGATTAGAGATGGAGGCAAGACTGAAGAAGTATGAGGAGGAGACGATGGCTCAACAGAGGGGTGAGTAGTGAGACACTTTGTGGGCTTCATCTGCCATTTTTAATGGTTAAACATTTCTCCCACTCACCGAAATCTCCAGCTGTCTAAGTAGACACCTTCTTTGACAGTGCTGTTTTGTATCACTTTGCTGAATACTGCGTGTACTTGACGTTTCAGTTTGCGACTTTTTAACTGAAACATGTCTTGGCTGTAGAGACATATTTGAATAGTGTAGCATGACTTGTTGCAGTCACTTAGCGTGTCTATTCCAAGTCTCAGTTTGCATAGAAGGTGCATTGTTTTGCCACTCAGTTGTGAAGTTTCCCCTTTTCTTCCCAACAGCTCTGTTGGAGAAGCAGGAAGAGGCAGAGCGTTTTCGCCAGGAGCAACAGGCGGAGCGCGAGCGTCTAGAAGCTGAGCGAATCGAGCTGGAGCGCAAGAAGCAAGAGGCGGAGCTAGCTGCGGAGGCCGAGAAGCAAGAACGCGAGAAAATGGTAGGCATTGCAGAAGAGGGACTTAAGTTTTCCGCTACCATTTCTTTAAGTGGGGCATGGAATGAGCATCGTTGCAGGCATGACTTGACTTGACTTGGTGATTTTACTAAAACTTTATTTCAAACAAGTTTTAAGACAAAGCATTGCTCTGTTGACGAACTGATATTCTAGTGCATGATAGTACTAGTGTTTACAGAATTATGCAACACTAAAGTCACATGAATTTTTGCATGTAAAGTTGACAGCATGTAGTACCCTGTTCCGCTTCCTACTGAGTTCTAAGCTCCAGCTTACTTGATATGAAATATTTGATGTTTGTAGCGAGTCTCCAATTGTTATGCCCGTTTTTTGCCGGCCATTTTAGGCTCATACACGAAGAGATCTTGTAAGTGGTTGTCAACTGAAAAAAAATGTATTGTCTGCTGCTGAAAGTGCTTCTAATTACTGTTTCATGTTTGATGTCAATAGTATTTGTGCCCTGTGTTTGATTAGCTTGACAAATCTCAATCTCATTGCTACCCCGACATGTGGCGCCGTCGCCAGTAACTAATGAGAACCACAACCAAGCTCTTGCATGACACTGCCTACGGTACATGTCTAAAATAACTGGACAATGTTCCATTCTCCATCATGGCAGATATTAACCCATCATTCTTGCTATTCTGATGGTGAATTCTATTTACTCTTGGCCACCATGATAGTAGTTTACATCATTCAGTGCTTATGACGGGGATTACCAGGTCTTTTTGTCGCTCGAGTTTCAGCGTGTATTGTTACTGGTTACTAATGCTTCATTGTCTTGCTGTTGATGCATGTCTTTACATTATTTTATTTATAGTCGGAGAGTGCTAAACTGAAGGTGAGATAGAGCTTAGTTTGACGTGTACCTTGTCTGCCCCTCCCCTGTTCAACTTCTGTGGCACATCTGTAATGGCTCTAAACTTGGTTTTTGTACAATAAGAGATATTTATAATTGCTGTTTCAAATCTTTGGAAATAATCTAGAGTACTTTTTGGGTACTAGTTTCTTGCATCTGTAACCCATGTTGAACATGTCCATATTTCTTTAAGAAATTGCCTACCTTGACTGCTGTGATCAGCTGTATGTTTTACAGGATCACAGAAGATTGTCTGTTTTGATGAATTTGAATGATGCAATTGTATCGCAGGCTCTTTCTGTACTTAAAATCATGTTCAGTGCCTCTTTAACACTTGACACTCAATCGCCCAAAGTTTCTCACCTGACACTTAAAACATTCCACTTCTTACTTTCTATCACAATTTCCCAGACCGCATTAGACTATCTTATCTGCTGTGTAAACACTTGAGTGGTTAATGTTGGCACATGGTCTAATGTACACTACTTTTCTCTTTACCAAAGGTGACGGGGTCAGTTTGCCTCTGTGTGCGTTTGTTCTTGTTTCTTATGTACACACTTCTGATGGGGTCAGTTTAGTTTTTCAATTGTCATTTTTAATTACTTAATTGATGGTAATGGCTATCAGAATATTACTTCTGGTAATTGCAGTTCCCATATCATGCCATCATTAGATATTTGTCGTAATTGCATTGGGCTTGTGTCTGTATGTACATTAGTCCGGAAGTTTAAATCTAATGTGCATTTGAGTCTGTACACCTAGTTAATCACATGTGGTTAAATTACCTGAATGCAGCTGGTCACTCCTGCTTTGACATGTAGTCATTTTTTTCAACATTGACTCACTTGTTTACATTTACCACTCCCAAGGTACTCCTTGCTAATTATTCACTGAAAATGATGTCAACTTCATATTTGCCATCAGCTATGATTGAAAACAAGAACATATCTGAACTAAATGTGCCTGGACTACAGAGAATCACAGTTCACAAGTGTTTCAAGTCGATTAACTTTTGTGGTGGTTAAGTTTTTCTTACCAGAATGTCTCAAGCAAGTTACTTTTTGCGGCCATAAGTAAGTTATTTGTGCAGATTTATATTGATCGTCTTGTCCATGCCCATGGTCTTGTTAGAATTTCATTAGTTCATTGCTCAAGCATCTTTTGAGTTTGTGGTCACGTGTCATATATATAAATGTGTGGTCCATTCTAGGAGCATGAAGCCGAGGAGGCCAAGCGTCGCCTGTTGGAGATGGAGGAGGAATTGGCTCGCCAAGAGGAGGAGAACAAGAGGCGTGCAGAGGAACTGGAGCGAGAGACCGAGCGCCTTACTCAGGAGGCACTGGCGGCTGCACGTCACGTGCAGGAGTCGAACCACCATGAGGAAGATGACGAGAGTCAGAACACGGGTATGTGCACTTCAATAGATTAATTTAACTTTGCATGTGATGTCTTTGGCAGCACTTTTGCTCTTGGACAGACTAAGTCCGTTGAAAACAGAACAATGGCATTTAGATCTGTAACCGCATCATATCAAATTTAAAGTTGTGTTTGCGCTTATCATGCCATGCTAATGGACAATTTTCATGTCAAGGGTTGATTTATTTTGGGTGGTCCCAACCCCAAGTCACGTTTTCTGTTCTCTCAAGGCTGCGTTACAGAAATTTTGTTTGCAAATGCATTGCACAATTGCTAACCTTTTAATTCAGAAAATGTTGTTAGTGAGTGCAACAATAAATCTTACAATAGTGAGATACACAATGAACACATTTGCACAAGCTAAAGTAGGATGCAGACAGTTGCGAGTGTTTTTCTGTTGTCTGCTTGCCAATTATCTTAACTATACATTTATTTGGTTTCTTCAAGAATATTACTTGTCATCTAGTTGAAATTTGTATAGTAACAGATGCGGATCGTTCTCAAAGTTCTAAATGATGGAATGTCTGACAATTACTGCACACTTCAATTGCTGTGGATTCCAATTCATAGGAAAGCTTTTAGTGTTTTACTGCTCTATGTTGTTGTGTTTGTAGTGACCTGCCACTTTATTTGACATATCCCCGAGTGTTTCCTGGTTACCCTCTGCCATAAAGACACACTGCTTTGCACTTATTAAAGCTTTGCTTCTTGGAGTTGTTTGTCATGCGTCTTAGCTGTTTGTTAACTGATGTTAACTGTTGCTTAGTGAACAACTCTCCTCTGGTGTTTTTGTCTGTGTTCAATGCCTAGCTTTATGCGTATCCTGATTTGTTGACCTATTTGTGTTGTGTACATTTTCTTCTCTTGATCGTTGTCTCACGCACAGTCACAAACAGCACGCCAATCAGCACTCCTACCTCGCCCGGTTCACGCACTTTCCCCGTGGCAACACCGGCGTCACCTAGTGCCAGCGGTGACCCAAAGGCCCCCTGGAGTGCAGTGCTGTCTGAGCTTGCTCGACGCACATCTGCATCAAACAAGTCATCTAATGGTGTTGTCGGTACTCCATTGAAGTCCCAGTCAACAACTGTAGCTGTGCAATCACAGCAGCAACCAAGAAGAATGAGTGGAGCCCAGTCTAGTGCTCCCTCTACTTCGACCAATGGTGATGTCCGACGACGGTCCTCAGCGGGCAACTCTTCTCAAAGTATCCATGAGCCAAAGTCCATGATAATCATTTCGTCGAGTGACCAGAGACGAGAATCGACTTCTGGTAATCCCTGCTCCTTGGTGGTTGGCGTGTGACCCGTGACCCCTGACTTCTTTTAGCTCAGTCAAAAATCTGTCTCATTATTTTGTGGTTGTGGTTACTACTGACTGACTTTGAAAGTGCTAACAGACTTAAACATTTCTCTTGTGCTGTTAGAAAGTTGTCACTATGTTTGTGTTATCATTTCAATTTATAAACATCTGTTACTGATTAAGCCAAATAAATCAAAAGTAGTTACCTTCTGTATCCCAACCCATTTTGAGACCTGCACTCACTGACTAAAAGTTTCCACCTACATCAATTTCAGCTAAGGCATCGTGCTTTCTAAAACAGTTGCACAAAGGCTGAACAAGTATAAGCAACATTTGAAACACTATTATGTTGGAGTTGGGGTTTGTTTTTCGTTTATAATAAATTATTTTATCCCGGTTTGCTCCAATTTTTTTCGCTTTGTGCTGCCCCCTGGACATTCCTGTTGTTCTTCCTCCACCAGTCCAGCAATGCTGTCATGGTGGATGGACTTCTCCAAGCTACGCCAGTGTGTCCACCTGGTGTTTTCTCGCTTCTCAGTTTATTTTCAAAGTGGTAAAGACATGCTTTCAAATGCTACGGCATACCTTGGCAGCAATACATGACTGCAAATGCATGCAGTTTCAAACTTGTCTCGTGACAGCCAAGTAGTTGAAGTGTCATTCAAGTTGTACGATCATGGATCGGCTGTGTTGGAAGCAAGTCCACTCTTCATGGGGCTGCTGCAGTATGACACATGGGCTTCAAAATTCTGTTCATCAAACACTATTCCTTTCGTCAAACACCATTTTGTTCGTCAAACACTATTCTGGATGTAGCAGAATTTTTTGTTGAATCAGTCTAATTCTAAAGGGCAGTTTTGATCGCCATTTGGCAACATGCTAGATTGTGACACCATTTCCATGTTTGCTGCCATCAATGGAGATAAAAAGAGGACTTTCTGAGCACTGGCACAACTGCCACCAGCCCCCCTGCCTCTCACTACTGACTAGAATTGAGCAAACATAAACACAAATCCCTCATTCTCTGTTCGTCTTGGATGGAATTACCTTTTTGAAAAAGTGAGTGACTAAAGAGTAACGCATCACCAACTGGATTTTCAAGAAACCACAGGCCAAAATCCATTATTTTTTTGCTTTAACTGTTAGTCACTAATAGCTGTAGTAGAAGGCTCTCAGTCATTCTTGTTTTGATACTCAAAATCTAAATGACAAGAGTTGCAATGTTTGCTTAAAAGTCTGTTGATTGTTGATCTATGGAGATTATTGTCTACAAGCAACAGTTGATTTTTGGGTACAGGATCTTGTCAAAGATTGTTTCCTTATCCCCGCCAAAGACAAAGGCAGGCTTGTGTGCATGCAGAGTAATACTGCTCTGGGCGCAACTTAAAAAGTAATAGACTTGAAGATATTTGTGGCCTGCTCAGGTTTCTCTTGAAAGGTGGTTAGTACAGACATTCCTTGTGTGATTAATTGGGTGTAATTTGGTGAATATCGTATGGCATACGAAGTCACAATTTTTTGTACCAAACGAACAGTGTGCTAGGATTCGTTAGCTTAGTCCACACTGCAGCCGGCACTTGAATCAGAAATCTGATCACCAAGCTTTATCAACCAGTCAACTGGTGTTTATGAATTCTTAAGGCAATTGCAGACAAACATAGAAAACAGTTGAGATTAGTGTTGTTTGCCCTTCAGTATCTACACAGATGACACTTGTTTGAAAACACGCTGCGATGGTTATGAACATGAAACAAAACTGAATACAAAGTGCGCATTTAAACTTAAGCAAACTACAAACCATGTATTCTAAAAGGCGTTGTAAAATTATATGTTGACTAACATTGAGGAAACACGATTTTTAATTTTTTAGAATATAATTGTATGAAAATAAGAAATTGGTGTATGTGTCCTGACAGTAGTTGTTTTTAAAGGGATTTTTGAGAGCATGAGTGTGTTTTGTTGCAGTTGCATGCATGGTTATTGCCTTTGGTGGCCATCTCATCATGTATTTGCAGTTGCATGCATGGTTATTGCCTTTGGTGGCCATCTTATGTATTTGCAGTTGCATGCATGGTTATTGCCTTTGGTGGCCATCTTATCATGTATTTGCAGTTGCATGCATGGTTATTGCCTTTGGTGGCCATCTTATCATGTATTTGCAGTTGCATGCATGGTTATTGCCTTTGGTGGCCATCTTATGTATTTGCAGTTGCATGCATGGTTATTGCCTTTGGTGGCCATCTTATCATGTATTTGCATCTTCAGATTGAAAAACGGTCTATTTTATGTGATTTATAGATATGTTGGTGATTAGAAATCGAGTATAAGACAATTATTGAAAGTGCAGATTACAACAGCATGCTCTTAAAATATATGTTCTGCCTTTACTCAAAGTTGGTTCACATTGCCTCCTTTCTGCTGCCAATTGGCCTTTTAATTCGAAGCTTCCCAGTGATTACATTTGTTGCATGGAAGTAGCAAATGCGGAACTTAGCGTGCACCTTGTAAGCATTTTCCTGTTCTACCATATTGTTCTATTCTTGATTTTGACACATATATGTAGCGAAATGTTCTTCTGTGCTCAACTCCAGCATGTTAGGGGTGATTTTGACCCACTTCAATTATGCTTACAAAGTACCTCAGTGCATGTCATTGCCATTTTAACATTCTCCTGTATTGTCGTCTCTCTTCTGTGAGCAGCCTTGTGCAGAACCTTTGGCGGGGAATCCGAGGATGTTGCCGTGTTTTTGCCTTGTTTAAATTATTGTACAAAGTCTTTATTGCTTGTGTAAGTGCCATTCGTGTATTGCTTTTCGCACATCTGCAGTCTGTTAGCACTCGTGATGCGGTGATGCCCAATTTCATTTCATTTTGTCATCTGCTCTACTAGTCTTTTTCACTGCTTTGCAGCAACCCACGAGTTGGATGTGGACGAGACTGTAGTAGATGAAAATGAGGACCGTACCACCCAAATTGAGAAGCAGAAAAATATTCAGGACCAACTCAAGGTATATAAAAACTTGAAACTCAGTATTCATGAAATCTTAGTTGTTCCGTTTATGTGCACTTGCACGTTTATAGGGTGTGTGCATTGTTCTTTTTTGGGCCATTCCCGTGTTTACTATGGGTTTGGTTTCTTTCATGTTAAAAACAGCATGAAGGAATGGCTTGTGATCTCTTTATTGGAACACGGAAACCAAAAGTACTGGTGTAGAATCGAAACCAAAAGCATGCTGAGGCTCAGTCAATACCGTGAAAACAGAAAGCGCTGCTTATTTAATGTTTTGGTGGTTTACTTTCCAATTCAGTTCAAGTGTGAAAAAAGTGCTTAAAGTCCATACTCAAGTTCACTAAGTGCTACCATAAATTGTATTAATGGTATGGTTACTACCTTGTTCTGAATGTAAGGCTGCGTGTAGTATGCAGCTGGGCTTTTGACAACATATACTTAAGTAATTTAAAAGCATTGTGTAAATTTCCATTTTATTTCATATTATAATATGAACATGATATTCATAGTGCTGGTGTAGATAGTGTACTGCTGCTTATGAAGTTTGAGCATCTTTTGGCTCCTTTTGATAAGGAAATGACGTGCATGTATGAGTCTAAAACTAAGTTAAATCTTATATTTAACAAATCCTCCTTAAGTTATAATGCAGCCAGGGCTATGATAAGTTTTACACTCTATATCAAGCCAGGTTGTAGTAATTAAAAACGACAACAAACACATTCTTAATTGTAAGTTTGATTTAGTGATGGCGTTTGGTGTCGATATGGAATGAGTATCGGAATTGTACAAATTTTCAAATACTGGTACCCAACAAAACTTGTGAGTTTATTTCTGTCGATAATTTTCAAAGCAGATGAATTTGTTCAAAGAAATTCAACACATATGTTCTTTGTGCATAGTGCACTCTTCTTCACTTGCAGAACATTCTGACATTGATAGTACCCCTGTGAAACCACTTCGATTTCGATGTATAAAAAATGTTAAAATGTTTGCAGGCAGTCTGGTACACGTAGCGCCAGCCGTGTGCGGGCAGCTCAGATGGCCCATTGCACTGATCACCTGGAACCATTTTTCTGAGGTTTATCTATATATTGTTAAAAAAAGCGGAGGAGCAAGAGATCTGATTCTAGAGTATAGCAGCGTGCCCCACTGAGTCTCGAACATTGAGTAAAGGAAGCAGGCATTTATTGCAGTGGTACACACTGTCTCCTAAACAACTGTACAGTTGGTTTTCACTGATTATTTCAAAACAGCTTTATAAGTTTAATTGCAGTGTTCACCGTGTCATCAAGAAT
Source organism: Phoronis australis (assembly GCA_002633005.1). Taxonomy (NCBI): domain Eukaryota; kingdom Metazoa; phylum Phoronida; family Phoronidae; genus Phoronis; species Phoronis australis. The sequence continues at coordinate 604,559 of NMRA01000232.1, read as the reverse complement.
GGGTAATGACTTACAGTAATGACTGTTTTCCAGGCATTGCAAGACGAACTGAAGGAGGTTAAGGATGACACAAAGCGTACTAAGGAAGACAAACTTCACGAGGCCAACGTTTTGGAGGGACGTGACAAGTACAAGACACTGAAACAGATCCGTATGGGCAACACCAGGAAGAGGGTTGATGAGTTCGAATCCATGTAAACAGCCAGACACGCCACGGTCAACAACATAGAAATACGATATATATTAAATGCCAGTTGTTTCTCTATCAGGTTTCTGTCCGATGTAAAACTGTTACAAAAGATTTTTCTTCTTGGTCCAGAAAAGTTGCCGTTTTTGATAATTATTTGTTGCATGCGCCCCCTGTTGCAGAAGTTGTGCTTTCATCATTGCAGTCATGCTGTTGAACGTTTCTTAGTCTACTTGTTATTGTTACTCCAGTCGTGATAAAAGGTTTACCAACCTTCTGCTCATCTTGTTAAACGTAGTTTTCGGAGGCTAGTTGCCATTGATGCAACTGCTCATCAGTTGTGATTGTAAGTTGCCCTGTTGCTGTAATGTGACGAGCCAGTGCGATGTTTTGAATGAGCCTGCTGTCGTGACGTGGCTCACCGTGATTCCCATGGGGGTTAGTTCATAGGGCTTCCCGTTTGAGTGTGGATGGGCAACTTACTAATTAGACTATGCTGCGCTCCATGGTGCTTGTGTAGTCACTAGTAAAGCAGCTAGTAGGGTTTGCTGTAGAGCACTTCTAATGGCTTGTTTTAGAAAATATTTCTCCCAATGTACCTTATGGTCTTAAAATGACTTTTTGGCCTGTGCGGTAACATATAAGGCTTAGTTGGTTAGTCATTGTTCAGTTGCATGACAGTCAAGAACTGTGGTTCTCATTTTGTACTGGAAACATTCACAAGGGTTGTTGGTGCGTGATTCCGTGTTATTTGTACGACATGGTCGTGCAGTATGTTATTAGACAAGTGAAAGAGTGTGTTTGTGTTGACTTTGGCTTGCTAGTTTAATCTTGTTATAAGCAGACTTACATGAAGGATATTCCGGGACGTTGTGATTATTCAGTGATTGGTAGTGCCCCCCGAGGTGCTGGTTGTACATTTGAAGTCGGGTTCTATGTGCAGTTGTGGTCGGGCGAACTTCAAGATGGGTGTAAACGTATTTATGAAGCTTAGGATTCGTAGTCAAATAATTTTGTAAAGTTATTACGCAAATTATTAATATTTACTATGCTCTTTTATTCCTATAATTGCCCAGTTCTTTTTCACTTTTGCCAGGAATTAGTAGTCAGTCACATTTGCTTCTGTAATTAAGTTTATGTGTTCTATTATACCGCAGTTCTAAATTTGGTTGTCAGCCATGATACTTAGTTTTTACAAAGTTAATCTCCCTTACAAATTCAGGAAAGATTTGAATGTTCTAAAATTATTTGACGAGCTGTCTGGTTTGGCATGTGCTTTGATTGTTTTTAAGGAACTTAACCTGAGAAGATGCAGATAAAGTCTAATGTTAGCACATTTTCTGGCAATAAAAGTTGGATCAGATCATAGTTTTTTTTCTAAAGGCCGGATGGTTGGTGCCATCAGTGTGAGGCCTACTCCTAGAGGTGATAGGATACATCATTTCAAATTTGGCCAATTTATATCGTTGACTATTTCTATGCCTTAGTTTTATGTTTCTGTTAGAGGCCATGAGTTGAGAGCGGGGGAGAGGCCGGGATTTAGATGCTTGGTCGTTGCTGTAACAACATCTTTAGGGCGAGGATACTCGAAAATGTTTTAGCTGGGTATATCTGAGAATCATGACGGACATCTATGGATTACTATGGAAAATGTGTACGTGTATCAGCGTACTATCCGGGGTATGGTTCATCAGTGGCGGATTTAGAAGGGGCTATGCCCTCTCCCCCAGATTCCATTTGGCAGTTCAGGGGTGTAAATGTCTGATGGCCAAAATCCTGGCTAATACTCTGCCCTGGCCCCCCCCCTCCCCCAACTCAAAATCCTGGATCCGCCCCTGTTAATTGCTCGTTTTCAAGTGTGGGGGACGAAAACTTAGCAAAAAAATTCTCGTGGGGGGAAGCAGAACGTAATTTTGGCATTGCATCCATAATAAGTACCAGTGGGTGGTTGCATGAATCGGTTCCAATAGAACCTCAACTGTGTAGAGTTTGTTTTCTCACCAATGCATTTTCCCACCCATTTATCTTCATTAAAAGTCCCTCTTTTACTTGTGGTTGTTCTAAAAGTATGTCTAAAAACGACCTTAATTTCAATGAAATCAAAAAAATAATATATTTATCTTTACTTATAAGTATTTAAATTAGGAACATTGCATGAAAATCTAGAGCGACTATTTTCGGTAATATTTAGAACTTGATGTCGAGTTTACCCTCTCTATGTATTAAAGTGGACTTCGTTGGAATCATTCAAAAACCTGGCGTTGTAGTTTGTCTTCCAACTAGTCCAGAAGACGGCGGTTTCCAAATCTACAAAATCCAGACAGTCTAATCCATGGTTAAACTGCATTTTAGCCTGCTGTTTAGGTGTCTTAAAAACGAAAACTGAATTAGTTTTCCTCTCTTAAAATCGGGTCTGTGGATAGTCTTACATGGTCGCACCGCGAGTCGCAAGCCAATTATTTACCACCGTACACTTACGCGTATCCAGGGTGGGGGGGGGGTGCTCCTACGAGCGAAGTGAGTAAAAAGGTCCGCTACAGAGAAACAAAAAAGTCCCCACGAGTTCGGCGCGAATGCACCATTCATAGGTCAGTAGAAGGTCCACATACTGAAAAATTCGAGCCCCCCCATATTTTAAGCCGGGTGCGCGCATGGTACAACCCACACTGTAATTTTGCGAGGGATTTTAATTTCTGAAACTAAGTTGTTCGATAAATCACCTCATTTCTTAGTAAGTTTAGTCCACGGAGTGTCAAAATTGCGGTGCGATGATATGCGGCAAATGTTGCTCTACTCCGCTCCACACAGAAGTCAGGACATCAGATCGCATGGTGAAAAGTACTGTAACTCTAATAGTTTTTCATATTTTAACCGACCACATGGGAACATATCATAGTACGAAAAAGACATCCAACGAATTAAATTCATTTTGGTGTTTGTCTTACCCAAGTAAGCAGTAGCTCGGGGGCCTGCGGCTGACAATGGACCCCGTGGTGAGTTGCCAGCCGTCCTGTGTGATGATGTCCTTGCTGTGTGATGATTGCGCATGCGCGCACCCAGGGGGGCTCGAAGGAACCCCCCATTTGGCGAAGTGGGCAAAAAGGTCTGCCCCAGAGAAACAAAAAGTCCCGACAAAACGAGACGAAAGTCCACTAAAGAAGACGCACAGCTCACAGCCCTGAAGTACGTGTGGTACCCGTTCTTTTATATTTTTTTAGTCCTCATGATTTTTTACCAGCAAAAGGTCCACATCGACAGAAATTCGAGCCCCCCATTTTCAAGGCTGGGTGCGCGCATGTTGCCGGCGGGACCAGTAGGCCTATTCTTTCTCTTCTAGAGCTTCCGGCTGTTTTTGTTCAAAGGACGTACAGGAACGATGCCACCTGTTTAAAATGTTTGTTGTTTGTTAAGTCGTCCTAACTGGCTGTCCCCCGGAGTTGCCACAGGATCCATGCCGGGCCAGTGCCGCCCATAACATCACATCACTATGTAACCACATTTCACCACGTACAGGAATATCCAAGATGCTGCATGGGAAACAAATTCCAGCGATGGTGGGGGGGGGCTCGAACGTGAGCCCCCCCCCCCATTTGGCGAAGTGGGCAAAAACGTCCGCCTCGGAGAAACAAAAAGATCCGAGAAAACGAGACAAAAGTCCACTAAAAAAAGACGCCGACGCACAGTTCACAGTTCGTTTTTTTTTTAATCCCGACTTTTTGTCAGGAAACGGGTCCACAACGACAGCAATTCGAGCTCCCCGCCATTTTCAAGGCTGGGTGCGCGCATGTAATTGGTGCATTATGTTCAAGTTGAGTACCCAGCTGAAGCATAAACTGAATTTAGAAATTGTCTGCTGGCTTGTTTCTATCATGCTGCAAACATCCCTGTAAACGAGGCTCTCGGTATTTTTCCATTTTATTTTTGGGACACCGACGCCGGCGAAAACAAAGAGTGGCCGGAATTCCGGAAACCATAAAATCCGAATTAGTACTGAGAAGAGGAGAAAAAATTAGAACAGTGGGTTCTTGAAGTTCATATTGGTCAAGAAGTAGCGATTTTGTCAACGAGCCTTCAGCTATTCATCGGATAGTAGCAAAGATGTTTCCAGCATTACATGACTTATCAGCTAATTATACGCCGATTACTAACTCACAACTATAGAAGTGGTAGGCCCTACCTAGCTCAGTTGCCAGTCTTGATTGTCAATTTATTAACTGATATTTTGAGGTGCAATTTCACCAGTGGCACTGATGATCCTGGCAAATCCAGCTGTCTTGTCCGATTTGAAAATTCGAACTACTCGATATTTTTCACAGTTATGCATATTCAAATATAATATGCTATTTAGGAACTTTAAAATAAAAAATTAAGTACTATATTGTCGCGCCCCCACTACTTACAATCATAAGTCATGATGGGCAATTTCGTGCGTGCTGCCGGGGCACTGTGACACCGGGCGAGTTTCCCTTACCTGGCAAAACGATAACCCCCGTCCGAGCTAGTGAAACTGGTTGGTTGATAGTGACTGGACAGAATTGGGTGTCGCCGTCGGTAGAATGACTCTTTTCGGTGTATCGGGCCACTGTAACCACGTACTTCAGTACTTTAGTTTTGCAAATTTGTTTCTTGTGATAGGATTCAAGCGGGCCCCTATCCCTGTTCAATACGCCAATGGGCCGTGCGTACTAATTATTACGTAGAGTCGGGCTGGCGTACATACCGGTATGTAATCTAATAGCCCACAAAGAGACGGGAGATAATGTGTTTCGCGCCCTCTATTGAAATTAAAACAAATGACCAGTCTGTCGATAGGTAGCGCTGCAAAAGAAATGGCACAAAAACTGCCTGCCAGCGTGTTAAACTTGAGACAGGTAAAACATTGTTGTAAGGTTCAAACCAGTTGCGCCAGAATTCAAGTTTCGAATATCAACGGCTTCGCCACACGCACCCAAAACCTGCTAAATAAGAAACGCATTGGTACAGCGATGTCAATAGCATCTCCCTGTCTCCAGTGGCAGTGCACCACAGCCACTACTACTGAGTACTAGCCAACCAGCTACAGCTAGGTATCACTGTATGTATTTCTTCCGTAGACCCCGAAATTGCACACAGCCAGGGTAGTTTTGCTCATCACCTCGCCGTGAAACTTGCATCAACGTGTAAAGCTAAAGACCGTATACAGCTTTGTACCAAGAAAAGGCTATACAGTACAGCGAGTACAGGCGTCCTGACTTCTGATTGTCCCCAAGACAAAGTGTACTGCGTATTGGAGACGATCAGAAGCTGAGGAGTGATGACACCTGTGGTCTCCACTGGCCACATTAGTGATGCCGGGTGGTCCAGTCATGATATATAGGGTTATAGCTCTTTGCAGTGGTCATCCCATATACTCTCGAACTTGACGTTCTCGCACTGGTTGGCCGTCAAGTCATGTTGCTAGATGATAGAAATACATTTTTGTGCATAGATGAAGACTTTGAAGTGCATTGATGTCTTCCCAGATCAAAAAATACCACCGCAAACAAACTTAGAACTATGCTTTTTCAGTTTTTATTGCGTGGGGAAGTCTTGTCACTGTACAGGGACATTTTACGAACTGCGCGAAAGGTTCCTGATAACAATCACAGAAAAGAACTTCTTGACTGGGCAAGGACAGATTTCAAGAAAAACAAGCACCACACAGATGAGGTATGCCTTGGGGACATGTCAGGTATTCTGTGTCTTGGCATTCTTCAGTCACACAATTGGGTTAAAACCCTGTGTCTTTGAAAAACCAGTTTTCGTTCATGTTTTCGGGTGGACTCATATCTTTGTTTTGTATTTTTGTTTTTTAATATGACCAGTTAATATTCTCAGGATGATTCACCTCTGCTAACTTGATTCATTGCAGTTTGAAGTTTGTGTTTTTAACTGATTAGTGCACATGTGAGACTTTACTGGACTACAGAACCTTGTCTCATGATTATTATGACATACCATAGTCTGAGTTAACCGACCATGTTGGGTTTGATGCCCGTCTGCAAAATTTTCAAACTTTTACTTTTTAACACCATGCCTGGCTTAGCGCCCATCCCTATTTTTAATCAAGATTTTCTTGAAAGTATCTGTGTTTATATGAATGCTGAGATCACGTGAATTTTAATCCCAAAACATGCAACATACTTTTGTTTACCTTTGAGTGATGAACCTTGTTGCATGTCTGGTACTATGTGTTTTATATGAGTTTAGACATGATTACCTGATTTGCTATTTTCCTCCCATTTCTTCACATAACTGTTAAGATTCCCTATTAAACGCAAATTTTCAAACCTGTCACAGAACATTCCATTATTTTTTGTATCGACATGTTTGTTGGTTTCGACCCGGTTGTGACATGAGGTGGCGTGATGCATAGTCTGACCCAACTCAGTCAGTCACGTGACATTTGCGAAACCATGTTTTTATAACACCACATCAAAACACACACTGATTGTTTCTTACATTTCATTAATTTACCAAACATTTGATGTTTTGATATTTGAACATATTAGAGTGACAAGTAAAATGAAGTAGGAAATGGGAAATAAGTATATTGAAGTCAGTGTTGTTGCTTATTGTGTTACCCTTCAACAGCATGTGATCAAGATGATGCTGACTCAGGGAAGAATGACTCTCAAGGAACTAACTACTGCTCTTCAACTAACTAGGTGATGCCCTGCTCCACAACAGGTAACTGGTGTCATTCAAAGTGTGGTTCTAAAATTCTCTGAAGAAATTCCTCAATTTCTTAAAAGGAACTAAAAAGCTAAAGAAACTGTGAGAAATAACGAAAGCTTGTGTTTGAGCTAATTAATAATTTTGTTGTGACACCAGTGAAATGCAATAATGAAGATGGTCATTTGGATGCATTAAAACATACAAGTTCACAACTCTTGCATGCATTCATTGGCACAAAGTCATGCTCTTCAAGTACTTTTGTTATTGGTTGTTTCTTGTTGTTTTAGGATCTGGTTGTTGAGACCTAGCTGTGGGATGCTGAAATGGGAGGGCTGTTACCCATAGATGAGTGCATAGTCAAGCGGTGGGATGCTGAGCTGACAGGGCTGTTACCCATAGATGAGGGCGTAGTCAAGCGGTGGGATGCTCAGCTGACAGGGCTGTTACCCATAGATGAGTGCATTGTGAAGTGGTGGGATGCTCAACTGACAGGGCTGTTAGTCCTGTTACCCATAGATGAGTGCATAGTCAAGCGGTGGAATGCTGAGCTGACAGGGCTGTTACCCATAGATGAGTGCATTGTGAAGTGGTGGAATGCTCAACTGACAGGGCTGTTAGTCCTGTTACCCATAGATGAGTGCATTGTGAAGTGGTGGAATGCTCAACTGACAGGGCTGTTACCCATAGATGAGTGCATTGTCAAGTGGTGGAATGCTCAACTGACAGGGCTGTTAGTCCTGTTATCCATAGATGAGTGCGTAGTATGCTGGGAGTTGGTGAACTAGATTTTCTCCTTGACTGCATACATCAGGAAATGTATGAAGACAGTGTGAGTAGTGATGAAAAGTAATCTGATCCCACCGGAGAAGTAATGGAATAACATCACTCAGCATGCTCTTGGCAAACAGTGCAAACATGCTTCTTTGAAACTGCAATATTGAGTGAATACAGTGAACGCTTGTAAGTTGAACAACACAAGTCAGCTTTTGCTTATTCAGCTCTAGGGTTGTTCTAATTTGTGCATGTGCTTTTCAGATAAGTCAAATTTCGACATGCAAGGACAAAATTGTTCACTACAGTTAGCTTTGACGTATGCAAGTTTTATAGTATTTGGATGGTTGCCATCTTTTTCACTTGAAACATGATAATTCACCAGGTTGTTACGAAAAGCATATGTTGGAATAGGAACAAATCTTTTACTCACTTCTAGAAACCTAAAGCAATCAGAATGATCCCATCTTGACGCAAAATGATTCCTGTCTCCAAATAGATCATCTTGGACATTGAAAATTAATGGACATTGAAAATTAAACCAAAATAGTGTCACTATCAAAGCAATCAGTATTGACAGCCTTCAGATTACTTCTAAGCTTTCCATATATATTGCTGGCGATCATTTCGCTTGGTAGAAATTTATAGCTATCATGTTCAGAACTATTTTAAGAAGTCAGTCATGTTCATGTTTCGATCACTTGTGAAGGAGGAGGTGACCCTTTGAGGGCATTATAGTTGTGCGCAGTTCCACTGCATCATATGTGTACCCAGATACCAGCAAAAATTATCCTAGGGACTTGTAACCATTCTTATTACTATTATGGCAAAAATGTTTGGGCTCAAGCCTTGTATGTTAATAGTATATTACCTGTGTGCAATGCATTGTGGGTTTTATAATACATATGCCACCATTCTTATGGGTTAAGTTATTACAGTCAATTGCACTTGCAAATCGTCTCACTAACCTTACTTTGAATGACTCAGTTACAACTGTGATCTGGTGATTAATTACCTGGGCCACCAGCCCACCACCAACATCATTGAAGGCATATCTATCAGCTACCACTAACACCAGAATTGTTAGCACTATATAGCACTACTTTTGCATGTGGTAAAGCAAACAACCTCCACCCAGCCTGACTTTTGCCTCCCCTTACTATCCGGTGTCGCCACCTCTGACCCCCATTATCTGGATGTTGACAATTTTTTACTGACCCCTGGCGCCCCCATAAGTGGAGTCAAAACCCGTGGGAGGCATCCATCAAAACATGAAACTAAAACACACCAAGGAAGTGCATGGACAATTAATCATCCCAAGTTAATAAGCAATGCACTTAATTTGATTTAGATACTCGATTCCTTTTTGAGATCCTTTTAGTGAATTTAAACTACCAATCTTGGTTGGGACACCCTGTAGAACTATCCGAATTTCGTCAATATCTTTTGAGTGTTATATCAGATTGTCTAGTGCACGTCGCTTTTAGGGATCGAGTGATAGAGATTTTCCCAACTTAAACCTGGAATTGTAAGTTCATAGAAGCATCAAAGATAGCTTCTAATTGTCAAAATCGGTCAATTTTTGGTTCTTGCCAGAGGTAGCTATTGATTAAAAGTTTATGAGTTAAATTTTAACTCCAAAAATCGCCGAAACCTTTGTTTGGGATTGCCAGTACATGTACAGTATTTTGAGTACCTTCTCTGTACGCAATCACCAAATACTAAAGAAAGTGTGATCGACAAGCAAGATTCTTTCAAACAACTTTTAGTAACAATCTCCAAAAATATCAATGGTATGATTGATTCGATGGAAACAAGTATCGACATTTTAGCTTGATAAAAATATCGGAAATAATTCTTTTGTCTAATTCACAAACAGTGGTCTTCAAGCTCTTCAAACTTCTTTCCTTTCGATGGCGGTCTATTCTATTATAATTTGCAGTTCTACAAATTTGGCTGTTTGGGCCAAATGTCTTGATGCTGTTTGTGCTTTGCATGACATGAATTTGATTTGTGTTTTTTGATGAATTTGAAATCTTCTTCACCTCTTCTCAGTGCCAAATTTCGAGAGAGGACCCCGTCTGAAGGCGACCCCTTATATAAACGGCTAAATATAATCGAAATTTGGAAAAGAGAGACAGTTAGTCGTGTGACCCTCCAAGAAGCGACCTTCCTTAACCACTAAAAGAATGTATGGTTTCACAAAAATAGGGAGGTAGAGGCAATCGATTCCACCATTGGGCGTGAGCAGCCGCTTAAGAAATTATCAAAAAGACAAAAAGATGACGGCATATGCAATCAACAGACCCTTCTCCACTGGTCCCCATGCGAAAGGATCTATAATTTCAAAAAAGCAGGAAATGAGCAGCAGTTGATGCAGTCTGTCAGGTTATCAATTTTTATCAAGTGACGTACATATATAGTGCTGCACTGGCAATCGCACTGACAGGAAACGTCTCTCCTCAGCATGGTGTGAGGGCCAACAGTCGGACTGTATGAAACACGAGCAGCTCCGTAATCCGAAGGTGCACAAGTCCGAAGGTCTGCTGACTGGATAAGGTGGGACTGAGCGATAAACCATAAAAATGCATGTTTTGTCGGTATTCTAGGAAAATCGCCGATGCGCCCGGCGGAAATGGTCTCGAGAATTAAGTGAATCGGTCTGCTCTAGGATGCCTCGATTTGATATTTTTGGTGAACGGCAAAACACACTTCCATGCGTCACTCCGTTTTTGCAAGTTTAATGAGCCATAATTCGCGATCAACAAGGATATTATTCATTTTGTTTCTTTCCGCACGAGTGCAAACCCAGTAACATTTTTGAAAATGCTTAGAGATTATTTTTGCATCCATTTAGTGACGTATACGGAAGAATCAATTGCTGAGAAACATGCACACGTTCGCACTAGTGCACCTGTTGACTCATTCTGCCATGTAACCAGCGAAACGAGTAAAATCGGGTGTGTGCGCCGGCTGCCGTCGGGCGACTTTTGGGAATCGAACTTCAATATGAACGAAGAAATCAAACTTGTTACCCTAGCAGCTACTTAGCATGTATTCAACAATTTCTGTGACTTTCATAATTGCGCTTCAGTTTGATTGGTTATCGTAACATCAGCATTCATTGAAATTGGCAACTAGTGAATGTATGCTATTTTTCATGAACAGCTGTTTACATAGTTCTTTTTAATCACAGCACAGATAACTCTGGTCAACCACTAGAATTCATTAAGCTCTCGAAATGGTGGTGCTACCCGATGTGCTTGTGCGAGATGTGTTCTATATTAGCGAGTCCATGCATGAGCACTACAGCGCCAATCTATAACCTCTGTGCTTATTAAAGAGGAATGCACCGCGAAAGCTGGTCAAAAATATCTTGTAAACAATTCCTGACGAAAGTACCATCTCGCAATGTCTAATGCAGAGTAATTCGCTTTCCCTGCGAGGAAATTTCCTGAAAAAATCACAAAATTCATGCCTTTTTGAAATACGCGCGAAGGAAAAATTCCGTGGTTTCCACAAAGTTTCTAATTCAAAAAGTTCCCTCCCACTTGTGATAAATGCGCTCACAGTCAGTTGCTTGAAATCGCTTTAAGTCAAAGGTCATATTTTCCATACCAGAGAAATGTGGTACGTCTATATCTTGCCATACCAAATAAGGAGAAGTGCTTTGCCTTGTGGGAGAAAAATCGACGTAGTGGCGAACAGTTGAGAGGTCGTTTTTTAAATTTGAAACTAAATGAAAATGCTTTGATATCAACAGAAATTAAAAATCTTTACGAACAAACCATAAAAATGGCTGGTGAGCAGGTTGAATTCTGTTTCAGCTGCAGAGAATCACTTTCAATAATTAAGCCTGTTTATCGCGTTCCAGGCCTCTTTTATTTGACGGATTTAACACCTTAATGAAAATGGTCTTCTTCACGTCTCTCAAACTATTTTTGTCCTACTAAAAATCAAACATGCCGCAAAAACCGTGAACGCCCGCATGTGAGTGTCTGTATACCACCAGCGAAGCACCCGTTTCCCGCCGCCAACCTATTCATGATCATCATTCCACAAATCCTTTTAAGAGCGCAGTTGACAGATTATAACTTGTTACGACTACGAATTCTCCTGGATGGTTTATTTCTTTTTCTTCAAGAACACTCTGTGTACCGTGATAAAAAGTACTGATAAAAACACGATTAACCTACGCCAGAGATTTTGTATCCTTTGTAAAGATTCTGCAAAAATGGGAGTTGGAGAAAGTATCAATTAGCGCAATTTTACGTGTGAATGGTTATCTTTCCCCTAAACGTTGACTTCATATACATGCATGCAAAAGTTTGGAAAATATACTAAACCACCTTTTAGGCCTCTAATATTACTTGGGTTTATCGTCCATTCAGGGGCTTAGTTTGCCCACTTAATCGAGGTAACATGGACAGACTGAGAAATAGTGACGGAATTGTTTCCCAACGTAGTGGTACCTTTGGCACTAGGAATATACATGTAAGTGCCCGGTTGCAAACAGTTCCTAATAGGAACTCCGCTAAGTTCCCTAAATCTCTACATATTGCGCCGGAGCTTGTGAAAACACTGTGCTGTTTGAGAATCATTACTGTGCCAATGTTTGGTTTTGATACAAATCGAGAGTAAACTCTACATCGAATTCTCAATATTATTGAAAATAAGTGGGGATCTTTTCATGCAACGCCCCCAATTTAAGGACTAAGCCCCTAATTATTTTAATTGAGAAAATGCCATTAGACAAAGAAGAGCTCATAATAACGATAAAAGTATAGAAAAATATTACGTCTGTGCCTAAAGAACGAAAGAAATACGAAAAAGATTTAGGGAACTTAATTGCAGTGAGTTTGGAACTGTTAAGTTTATGCAACCGGCGGCCTATGACAGGACCCCTTCTCCATAATGATTGAAAAGAATTTATTGAGTCTCTTGACCAAAGAAGATTTTAATTTTTGAATTGTTTTTATACTGTTTTTTAATTGTTACTTGTTTTCCCGTGAGGTTTTTGCAATAACTTGCATAAAAAATCATTAAAAACGTGTACAACAAAATTCAAAAGATATCTTTGTTGTACTGTATATGGACTGTTGGCCTAGTGTCATGACAAAATTAATGGCAATATGATATTAATGAACATCACTGGTCTTTCAATTCGCGTTTTGCGAAAAGTACTCAGTGCCACTTATGAGCTGAAGATTTTGAATGGTCATGATGGCATGGACTCTCTGGCAGACCGCGGTCAGCTGGGTAGTGTGAGTGCACAGACTGTTGACTCCAGACGAAGATCGCAGTGACAACAGTCTCGAATCCCGACTGGGTACGAGACTGCAGTAACGATAGCGGTTCAGTAACGCTAGGACTTCGATATAAAAGAAAAATTCGCGAGATTCCGTGAGATATTGCCGTGTATTTTGAACGAAAGCACGTGATTGTAGCTAGATTTTAGCAAGGTCCTAGCGCAGGGCCTAGCATTACTGAACTCTACCCAGGTTGGGCAGAAACTGCGCTGTGTCAGCATAGATATTAGTAAAGTCTATGGTGTCAGAGGGTCGTCGAGTCGGTCTTCGGAAAGTAATGACAAAACGCTGGACTGCTTGTAGGCCTACGACGGCGAAGAAGAATGCAGTAAAGATCTCCAGTCTCTTTCACCAGTTGTGAACTCCTTCAGAACTGAAAACCTACAACTCGCCAGTTCAAAGAGAACTTGTCTTCAATTTCATCTGGGAGGGTAGGCCTAACCATGGCCTAACTATGAATGATAACCAACCAAACTTACACGTGACGCTGCATTTAGGTTTTTTCGCAGTTTTTATCATTTTTAAAGCACAGGTACATTCATGTGCATTATCATTAACACAACCGGCTCTATCTCCGGCCCTGAGCTTCGGTTAAGACTTAGTGATGCAAAATAACTGGTTAAAAAGGATTTTGAGCCATAAGCCAGCCCTAAGCCACAGGCTTACTATTTTCCAAGGAATAGCCATCTCTAAAAGGCTGGGGGGGGGGNGGGGGGTGTAATTGCTGTCAAACACCATAATTTGACCCAATTTTGAAAATTCCCTAATGCACTGCAATCCTGTTCTCTGGCCAATGGACGCTCATTCAAATTGTGTTCAATTGCAATCACACAATGTTTTGTCTTGACTGCAATTACATTCAGGTTCTAACATGCAGGACAGCTGTCCAAAACAAATAGCATATATAGGCCCTACCACTGTTTGAGCTGGGACCTCTACTGCGCACTTGGATGAGCACTTGCGGTTTCATGAGCAGAGCAAATGTGGTAAAAAAATCCCATCTTAATTATTTCCCTCGATATGATTTGCAATATATATGCAGCTGTTGGCATGTGTTATAAGTAGAAGAATATTGAATTTGATTTATAGGTTTCATCAACTACTAACTGTAGTAGGTGTTACATCCACAATATTTCTGTTCGTTTACACAAAATTGAATTTTGTGTGGAAAATGTTCCAGTTTTGCTGCTCTGGTTAGGTTTTATGTGCTAGGGTTGAAATGCAATCACTAGCCGGTAACTGAGTTACATAGCAGACAAAATGTGACACATGCTCCTACTCCAAACAAAATCTCAGTAACTGACAAAGAACAGAAAATATTAAGGTGACCCATGAGTCCTCTATTATCGGTTCATAGATTTGAAGCCCTGTCAGTCAAATTTGACCCAAAGTCACATTTTCTTTCTAAAACGATTCCTGCATACCCTGTCTGTAGTTTCCATTGCCAACTGTATACTCTCCTAACCTAGAGCTCTACCGTACATGCTTGAACTAAAACCTAGTGTTTTTAATTTCATTTGCATTTTATTTTATTACCAGCGAAACAATTCATTTTGTACCTCATGTTTTATATTCATTTTACTTCTCCATTTGACTTACTACATTCTATTGATCACTGCATGAGCTAATAACGATTGCTTTGATCAATTGCAGACCACAGTTGTGTAAAGCATTTTTGTAACTAGTCAAACCCAGATCCATACATGTTCTATAAGTCAAGTAAAGCTAGTGACGTGTGAAATTATAGCAGCTTGTCTTGGCTTATAGTTATGGCAGTTGAAAAAGTAAGTTAGCTGGCTCTGGTGTTTTTACATACCAGTGCTTGACAAGTAGATTGCTCCTTATGCCAAAAACAACAAACTTATGACACATTCTACTTCAACTCTGTGAGTGAGGTGCAAAGGCATCTCTGGCTTGACCCAATTTCTAACTCTGATGTGCAGAATGTTCTGATCGAGTTAGCAGGGATCTGAACATCAATTTCTTTCATTCACAAACATTTTGAGATGTTAAACTTTTTTGTGAGTATCGTTTTAATATCCTATCGCACAACAGTGGCTATTTGCTGTCATGATGACCATGAGAAATCCCATTGTATTAAATGATTATAGCAAAAGAATGCTGAACCCTCTCTTCTATCTGTTCCAACGTCACCTAGCAACATGATTTTTTTTTCATCATGTCCAGGTTTATGGGAAACAAAGAGTAGAGATTATTTTAAACTGGGGCAATTTCTATTCTAAAGAACATTTTTGGCTTTACAGGATGTTCATAAATGTTAGCAAGAAGCAAGTTAGATAATTTTTTTACCGTTTTTGTGCTGCCTTGTGTGGTTGGAAAAACTTAAAACTTAAATTTTTTGTGTTTCATAGGTCTGCCACTGACTTTAAAGCTACCCCTGAGTTACCGTAGGTGTCCAACAATGGTTCTCAAAAAGATTATCTTAACCTAATGGAACAATCTTTGCAGTCCTATTATTTATTACAGTTTTTTGTCTATTATTGACAGATGTGGAATGATGAGGATGACTCGGAAGATGAAATTTTGGTTAACGACGAGATCAACTTGTTTGACATGGAAGTATATTTGGCCGTCAAGTGTGGCAGCCCTTCAAGTGTCAAGAAAATCAAAGAGTGGATAGATCAAGGACAGCTGGACGCTAGATCCAAAGTTCAAGTATGGGGTGAAGCAGAATCGATACTCTCTTTGGCAATTGGTTACAGCAAGCCAGAGGTGGTGAAGTTGCTACTCAGTGAGTGCTGTGACATAGATCCATCAGTCATTTTTGGATGTGTTTTAGGTGCCCGCCTGCACATGGTCAAACTGTTTGTGGAGCATGGTGTTAGTTTGAATGCGATAGATGAACAAGGCAATAATGTACTGCATGTTCTAGCCATGAACATTCCATTTAGTTGGCGCAGCATGGGCCTATTCATCTACTGTGTTGACTTTGGCTGTGACATTGACAAAAAAAACCATGATGGGCAGACTCCCCTACATAAGGTAGTTGGGGGCGATTTTCCGTTTCTTGCACAATTTGAAACGTCACTACTGCTTAAGATGAAGGTATTGCTGTTAGCGGGCTGTAAGGTCGATGTACTCGACTCCTCTGGGAGAACTCCAGTTCACAGTATTGCCAATCATATTTCAAATGCCACTCAGCGTCCCATGAAAGAAAAAATGCTCCGGATGTTGGGTAAAGCACGTGTTGATGTTTTGGGCATTTTAAGTGCAGGAGGTTCCTATCTAGCGTCGACAGATATTGAAATTGTGGCAGATGTGATGAGAAGGCGGCATTTGCATTCTATGGACGTGCAGATACAGGAAAAGAGTGTGAACGAAGTTGAGAGTGCCTTGTCCATTTTGAATGGTGAAGACATACCAAAAGTAAACTGCTCTTCAGTTTCTTTTTAGAAGCTGTACTCGTGATGATTGTGTACTGTGGGATTTACTTGCGGCTTCATTTATGTAAGTTTCTTTTGCAGCCGTAGCTTATAGATAAGAAGAGATATTTTGTGCAATTTTAGTATTGTTTTTAAGACTGTTGTTAACTATCCAGTAAGTAAACATATTTTCTAAATATATGTTAATGGGAGACTTATGCAAAGTAGTATTTCCCTCTAGTGGTAGAATCAACTTTACGTACATTGAAATTTGTAATGTCCCCCATTATTCACAGGTTAAAGGTACTTTCCTCACACCTGTTATAAACCTGTGCCTTCCGTAAAGAAACCATTGATTTACATAACTAATGGCCATAAAACCTGACAACTTTTCCATTACTTGGTGAGGAATAATTTCTGGGCGTGGGTGAAACTAACAGTTCGCAGTTCGATGCATAAAATGCCCGGTCATGACAAGCCAAGTAAATGAACCTGTTTACCACAAAGCACATTGAAATTAATTTGAAATACATTCATTTTGAAATAGATGTCCTCAAGGAAAGTCTTAATTGTGTAATTAAGTGTTCTTTAACATCCGAAATTAAGCATAAAAATGCCAGCTAAAGCATGATGTTGGGTGATAATGTTGATTTTCGTTGAGAGTTCTTAATTTTGTTTTTCATTACATAAAATGTGAAGACAAAATAATAAGACCAGGTCATGAAGGACCTTATCAACAAGTCTGTGTTTATTCAATCAAATATCTACAAAACAAGACTTAAATGTAGTAAAAGTATTATACTTTCCGTGAGGAAAAAGCATGTAAGATTTGGTTTTTGCCATTAATTGGGTTGCATGATCACATACTAACAATATTGCACTGTACTGTGAATCGGGTTTATTTGGCCAGGTTATGTACTTGTAGGACCTCGTTGACAAGTGTGTGCATTCTCAGCCAAATATCTACAAAACTGATTCATGAAAGATTGTTGAAATTAGAAAAGGTAGAATTTGATTTTTGGACTTTGCTATTGGTAAAATTTAGCAAAAAACAGAAAGTACAATCGCACCAAAACAACAGTACCAATGACCACATTTCAGTTGATGTGAATTTTCAAGATAATTATATAAAAATGTCACATTTTTTAGGTTATAACTCTGTGGTTCTCGCGCAAAAGCAGATCTATTTAAAAACATTACCCATCAGCATTTTGGGAACAGTGCATAAAACATGGTTTCTGAAAGTTTCATCTGATCAGCCTTTTCTGAGATATAAGTTCTTAATTAGTTTTATTCATTTATGATTGTTGTAATTACCTTGATTAAAAACAAAAATATGCATGAAAGCAATAATTGTCTCCTTAAAAAGGCTGTAAACTCGCGTTTTGTCAAAAAAAGCGATTTCAAAGCTACAAATTCAGTACAGCTCAACTTGTTCTTCACTCAGTTGAGAAGTGATTTCTGAGTTTGCAAAGAACTGAGAGTTCCTGCCTGGATATAATGGTTCGCTTTCTGGGCTAAATAGTTGTATTTTATGTATTTTCATTTATTTGACTTGTAGCAATAAAAAAGTGTTCTTAATGCACCAAGTACATGCTTAGTACACAAAATGACGCACTGTGTCACACCAACTTGTAGGGAGCCTGGCAATAATCAAGTGTCATTTCTACTGGTCCAAAGTTGGCTTTTGTGATGGAAAGCTGGTGTAGCTGTTAAAAGAGTAATAATACACGCACATTAAAGTTCCAAAATTTGGGAAATTTTTCAGTTACTATAACGAGAGTTAAAAAGCAACAGTTCATTAACATCTAGTATTGAGAACCAATCACATAACAAAACATTTATTGTAACAATCTATTTACAGTCACAAAAATTCTACATAGAAAGGACAGCAAAATGAAATTTTGAAAATAAAATAATCGTTTAATGGCAGTCAAACACTTTTCAGACAAGTAAACTAAAAACATTAGTCTGTTTGTACTTGAAGAGCTTTTAAATGAAAGATCTTAACAATGCACCAACTGGATTGACTCAAATTCTCCAGTCAGCAAAGCTATTTGTACCAAACACCAGTATCCCCCTATAGTTTGTATTTACGGATCAGTCCATCTCTACAGCCACTGTAGATGGCGCTGCCATCACTGCTCACTGTGTAGATGGGGTCACAGTCTGATCCTGTGTATTCTGTCACTGTGTTCCAATTGTTTATGTCGACACTGTAGCATGAACCGTCCGCTGAAAATACATAACACTGAAATGTAAAATGTCCCTTCCAAGAAACCATCCTTAAATGATCATATTGAATATGGCCAATATGCTGATTTTTTAATATTCACATAATCTACGAATCTGCCACTCAAATCCTTTTCTAAACACTTGCAAAAAGATGTTGTGATTGTCGGCTCAGGTCTACTATCATCTATACAGATGTAAGCATCAAACTTAAAGATGTGTTTAGATGCGCCTAGCTATGCTAATTTATAGCAGGAATTAAACGACAATGCTATTTTAATATACTTAACACTGTTGTACTCACTGACAATTTGTAAACGTGAAAACTAACAATTCTTCAAGTAGGTGACCTTTGCACTAATGACGTACACGGCGGGCTCATATAGCCTGCATCAAGCAGTGTTATTCCCCAGCACCACGTCACGATACTTACTGGACATGGTCAGTGATTTGCCGCAGATCATTTTTGCCACAAAATGGTTCTCAAAAATATTTGTAAACTTTCAACCTACTTCATATTCACATCATCAATATAAGTTGTGTTTCTAACTAATATGGTCAAGCAATCACAGAGGTAAAGAATTACCCTGCAAAACAATGGCAGTACGAAAGGAATCACAATATGTTCTGGTGTAACAAATATTCAACATTCTTCACAAGTGTATTTGTTCCCATTCTTCCTTCCTGTGCTAATATTGTAGTGTGTTTAATGTTTGTTCAAGTTATAAAGAACAACAAACTTACATGTACTTATGGCAACTTTGTCGTTCAATGGGAGCAGGGACAACACTGGTCCTCTGTCAGCTTTCCAGGTATGAAGGTTTTGGCTGGAATGGAACCAAAGCATTAATAAATATTTTTGGCTACATCAACAAAATTGTTGATATACACCATGTTTAGTGAGCGTAGGTGCTCACAGTGGATTCATGCTGAACTGTTTTCGTCTGTTACAAAACATCCAGGAAAATTCCATTCTGTTGTTCAACTATCTTAAGAGGGCAATGCTTCAATTTGATCCCTTGTTTACTAATACTGTGAGGTCACAAGAAGGTATTAGATAGTTTGATGAAAACAAGTGAAAGTTTTTTTCACTCCACAAACAACTCGACATTTTCAACCTGGAATTCTCTGGACAAGCACACCCCACAATTACTCATGGCTTCTGGACAGTCGTCTTTAAGCCTGGTTTTATATGTCTCTTACATGTATGTTCTACTGACAAACAATTCTAAGCATTTTTGCATAGAAACCATTTAATGGACCAATGAGATCCTGTTTCTGACAAAAGCTACTACATTTCATATGAACTAAAGCTTTGTTCATTGTGACACCAATAAACAGTCTGATTACATCTTCATTAGCTGGACGTCTTGTCAAGTAGCTAATCCCATCTCATTGGAGTTAAATTTAGCCATGTAGCCATGTAGACGTGCACGACCAATTATGCAGTTCAACACAACCTGTCTCAATTAAAATTTATAGGTCTTATGCTTGGGCAACATGCTTTCAAAAAGATTCATGGAACCAACTTTCACAAACATGAGCATTAAACACCGTTTAAGCTTTAAGTTTTGACTGCAGATTCTCTAAAAATGTACTACACACAGGTACATACCACGTGAAGCTTACGTGGACAAAATCACACGTTACATAAGAGTTCATGATTTTTACTACAAAACAGCTGACCAATGTATTGTACAGGCACTAGCTAATCACAACAGGAATCCACTCCACAGTGTAGCAAGAAAAGCTACGACCCAGGGCATAATGAGTAAAGAGATGACCACGCGCTAATCACTAGATTACATAATAACACTCTATGCATTGTACCTTCTGAACTGGATTCTTTCTGCATCATGCTCTGGCAACAGAACTTAAAATGAATTTAAAATGATTTATTTATCTTCTATTTCCTTTTTGAGGAATTGCGAAGTTGCTTAATTTGATGTGACTAGCAGTGCCATACGGTTACAGTAAACTGGGAAACATTTACTTTTTAAAGTCACTCGTAAATCTCGTAAATGGTGTTCAGAGGCACTGGAAATTAATGCAGTTGCGACTTTATAGTTTTTCAGCCAGCTATATTTATCCTGTATGGAGTACCTGGTATTTCTAATGTCATAAACTGTGACCACGCCATCTTGTGTCCCAGTCATACAAAGGGTGGATGAAACAAAGGAACAGCAATTCACAGCATCTGTGCACTTCACGCTAAAAACCTGTGTGAACACCAAGAAATAGTCTCAAGTTTGTAGTCATGCATTATTGAGGACTATAAAACATAGGCACTAACATTAGTCTGTGATGATGGATAATTTGACCTTTGACATAGTGTTTCTAATTACAAACTTCCAGAAAATGAGGCAACACTCACAGGTACAGGAGGTCTTGGATTTTGAGAACCAGTTAGATGCCTGTTATTCAGTGGAGAAGCATAGCTTTCAAAGTACATGACCCCCTGTGAGTGACTATGATCATCAAAAACGTTAGTACTGTCTACAAACACTACAATGCACACCACATAATTTATATTCAAAGAAAATGACGAGGAATTCCCTGTCATGACGACTGAGCACAGTCATTAAGATGTTTAAGTGAGTGTATGCGAGACAAATTCACCATCGTGTAGTTGAAACGACGATCGAGACATGATGGAGCCTCACACGTCCTGATGACTTCAGGGATGATGGGAAACAGAACTTTGTCCCATTAGTTTGGCATGAAAAAAACATTCAAGATTTAACTTGAAATGAGAATACCCTTACTATGCATTACAGAGGAAGGTTGTCTATCTCTGTTGGTGATTCCATCATGCCACCAGCCTCCAACATGATGATGATGACTAACGTGTTTAGCCCTAGTACACTCACCTTGTTCCGTGAGTGTAAACCATATCCTTGTAGATTACCATTCTCACAGGCCAATAACAGCATCTTGCCTTCTGTCAAGACTTCTCGTTCAGCTGCATGATAAAACATTCAATATAAAGTATATTTGCAGTGCCATTACAAAACCATTTATGATCATTATGGTAATATCACCACATAAGGTAGTTACTAACAGCAAATCTCTGAAAACTATGATTTTAAAACGCCTCAATCAGCCCACTTATAGATGCTATAAAATGAGTCTCAAGTTGCACTTTAATTCAGGAGATTTTGTATGTGGCACTGCTGTTGCTTTGAAATTCATTGTGGGGTGGTTGTTGAAGTACAAACTTTTTTGGAGCATGCATGACTGAAAAAACACCATTGACATGCCATTGGTGGGAGTTTTGGCAGACATTTTTTCTCACTTGTGTCATCCTGGATCCAGATGCACTGATTTCTCATTTTGGAATGTTGGCAAGTATGACCGGGCTGTTGCATATAATAGCACTGCAACTTAAAGGCGATAACCAAAAGGTGTACCATATTCATTAGGTTACAGACCTAAGGAAATTTTTCTGAAGTTGTGACAGATTTTGTGAGGTTAACTAGGCTGGCAATTTTTTCAGAGTTCACGCCAGATAATGACAGAGAAATGGTCCACATGGAAAATGCTGGTAAACAGCTCTGAGATAAATAACAAGAGAAGGCCTTTCTTCATTTAGTTGCTCCAACGTAGTGAATACAGTGTCAATTATGTACACCAATGAGAGGTCAACAACCAATGACACATTTATTACAACCCAAGACTATGGTAAAATGCTTTCAAATTAGAATGCAATATGGCGGACCAGTAAAATTTAATTTGTCTGATCAAAAATTTCAACAAGAGTTAATAAGAAGGCAATACAGTAAGCTTTGAAAAATGAAAACAATTTGGCCATTATTTTTGTTCGAATTTCAGGAAACTTTACCGCACATCTCCTGACGTTATGGTAAAATCTCACCAATTTCAGACGAAAATAATGTTCAAAATAACAGTCAAAATTGACATTTTTCATATTCAAGGTTTGAATTGCCAAAGTTTTTCATAACATTGTCTGTTGATAGTTATGGTACAGAACATCATATAGATGCAACCTAACTTTTATGAAATGAGAAAATAAAATATTATCACTTGTCCGCTATATTGTGTCCTAAATTGGCGAGATTTTACCATGATAGTACACAGCTAAGTGTAAACTCACAGGGAGTCTCCTGTGGTGTACCGAGGCTGATTGCTGAGTTGACACTCCCTAGGCAGCATGCATTAACAACACCAGACTCGACATTGAATGTTGACAGGCATGCCTGTTTGCCAATGTCCCATAACTTAGCTGTTCCATCTTTGGAGCAGGAAACCACATTACGTCCTCTCTCAACAATTGCTGTGTCCGTGATTCCTGACAATAAAGTCATGGGGAAAGGTCAAACAAGTGGTTAAGATAGAGGATTGCTTACATACGAACATGGACAACTGTCAGGACAATGTTGTAGGCTCAACAAATAACTGATCAACAATTCATTGACATTAAATGGAACTGCAGTTACTATCTTAACCTAGTATGGGCTATGTACACTATGAACTTTAAAAGCGTGATGTTATGTCGGACCTTATTGACAAATCTGTACAATTAGTTAAATGTCAACAAAACTATAAAACTTAAAGCGGCCATGCCCTCATGTTGAAAACAACTTTCTTCCCAGCCACCCATACACTTTCAAAACAAATTATGTCAGAAGTGAAATTGGTTCAATAATTCACCTGGAAAACAAATCCAGTCAGTATCTTAAACTGTCTTTCAATTTCAGAGCTGAAACCTTATTGCCATGTCCTGACACCTATTGAGCCCTTCCTGAGCTCAGAGATCAATTCTAAACTGAAAAATTAAATTAAACTGTTGTTTTTTAACAGAAAACATGGATTTAATGGCTCTTTAACTTGCTAAAAACTATTATTTTCTGAGAGTAGAAAGCCTGTAGAACTTGAATTTTGAAGGATGCAATCTGGCATTCATTGGATCACGTGATGTCATGTCTTTGAAGTAAAAATAAGAAAAAAAGGGTGCATTCAAAACAGTGGTGTCAATAACATGACCAAATCATGTTTGAGATAAATGTTCACATTAGACCAAATCTAAAAACACAGTAAGTTTTGAATTTTTAAATGATCATTTCATTTTCAGTTAATGCAAATTTGCTTTTTTCACAAAAAATAAACTAATTTGTAAAAGTACTGTTCAATGGCTGCTCATGCAAAATAGGAACATTTTAAAAACAATCCCTAACAGGAAACAGAGAACAATGCATAAAGCATATTTAAAAGCTTCCTGAATCTGATGAATATGATTTTCCAAAGTTAAACAAATTTGGTCACTTTTCAAGGGTCCTACAGAATCACTATGCAGTTTCTACAGACTTATTTTAGATGCTGTCAAAGATAAAAGAGCATCTTGCAACAATGTACGGTGACGTTAGGAGACAATTTAATATATACGTCGAAATCTTATGATAAATGTTCATCTCAAATGTTTTGTCATCACTTCATAATCATTTTCTATGTCTCAGATTACACTTTTGTGATTTATGTTCATTGTACTTATTTTTTGTGTATTGGACACATGGAGGTGTAAATTGTAAAATCAACCTGCAGGCAAGGATGCAGATAAGACAAAAGTACTTCTACCAGTAGTCTCACCTGCCTTGTGACCCAGCAGTGAGGCGGCACACTGGCCGGTATCCACTGACCATATCTTCAACATCATATCCATTCCTCCACTCACAACTACCACACCAGATGGAAAAAATCGGCAAGTGTAGACGTCACCTAGGTGGCCCTCTAGCTTTCTCTGAAGTTGGAAGTATGTTAGCATTTTACATGGATGTCAACCAACTAGGTGTACACCTAACTTGTAGGTCAACCAACCACTAGCACAGCAGACCAGCTATCGAAGCAGTGCAACTGTCCTTACAGACAGTAGCCATAATTTCAAGTTGTTGAAAGTGGCAATAAAGACATCACAAAAAGTTGATGCCACTATACCATTCCACATTATATGAAAACAGCTAAAACCCATTATGCATTCATTTATCAGTTCATCGTGTGGCTACTTACCCTCACTTCACCATTGTCTGTCGTCCACACTACCAGTCTGCTCTCTGAATCTGCCGACACGCCCAGCCCTCCACATGTGACATCCAAACTTAAAACCTGGTGGCAAGTCACAAAGGTATTACTGGATTGTTTACTGTTTATTAAGAATTTATTATATAAAATCAAATAACCCAGTACACCAACTCAGTGTTTGGACATGGCTGAGCTACATGATATACTACCACCTAAAAGTGACTAGACAGAATTGAAATCTATGAATTTTTTTAATAAAATGATTAGATATTAGAAAATGGTATTTGGTGTTCAATTTACAATGATAATGCTTTCATGCTGTTACTGTAATCTGACAGACACCATGATATCAACTTACCATTTTTATGCAGTAAGTTAAAAACAGTACATATTAATAAATATATACTTCAAACATCATAATTGCACTCATTCAGTTGCAATACATTAAGCTTTCAATTATACCATGAATGGATTCCTACCTGTTTCCTTTCACTGTGTATAGTTGTGAATGAGACAGATGGCGCTTGAAACGAGCTAGTGCAACTGTGGGTGGCACCATCTTCATACTTAACAGAAATCTTATACTGAAATGTGTAACAACTACACTGAGCATTAGTTAAAGGCAAAAATTTGTTAAAAAAACAGCCATAATAAATTAAAAGACAAACGTTTTACTATTTTTTGCATGAATACCTTACTGCAAATAATTGTAGAACTTTTTTGCTGTAAATAAGTTTATTAATTGCAGAAAAGATAACAGAACTTAATAACCAAATGTTGTTTTATGACAGCTACACAGAACAAAGAAGCTAACAACGGATTAAAATTTTCTTAATCTTTATTTTTGTTGAGAAATTTGATAAAATGAAATAATACTTCTCCACCTTATTGTGTACTAAATAGGTGATTTAATATTTGTATTGACAACAAGAGAAAGGGAACAATGATGTCAAAGATTTACCAAAAGATATTGCAATTAAGAAACTTCGCAACCAAAAGTAATGATCACTATTAAGGGAAATTGCATCAATTTTGACAATGCTGTCCCTTTCCCATGCAACCCAAAACAGAAAAGTAACGCTTCAATGAAATCCATTAATTGGGCACCCAAAATTAGGAATTTCGTAAAACAGATGCCAACTAAATGATTGCTTCCACTGGTGGGTGTCTGTGTTCTAGTTGTCGGAGTTGCACCAAATTTTGTTGGTACTGTTGCTGTCACAAATAAACTCTCATCAAAATGAATCTGTAAATATCAAGATGTACAAAATAAGCATAGCAAAATACTCATTTAGGATCACTTAAGCCAAATGCAACAGTCCTAAGGCAGTCGGGTGATGCTCTTTGAAGGAAAAATTCTGCCTAATTTCATGAGGATCCTGACAAAGAAACGGTTACTGGATGCAAGATGGAAAGACAATAATGACAGATGTGTTCCGTATTCACATACACACAGGATGTGTCACTAATGATACCTTTGATATGGATGGAACAGAAAATCCATGTGATCCTTCCACATAAGGATTGCCGTCTGAAGAAACACCAATGCACTTCAGTTCACCGTGTGTTTTAGCACCTGAAAAAAACAATAATTTTGACAAAAGTGATGACTGCTTAATATTCATGGCCACAGACTCAAATAAAAAATTACTCACAGTATCATTGGCACAATGTGATTGCTTAACAACAATAAAATTGCGCCCCAACCATGCTTTAATTTTTCTTCTTGCCAAACAATGCCAGGCAGTGTGTGTTGGTGTTTGACCACAGGTTGTGGTGAAGCGTCTAGTGTGGTAAGCAGTAGTAGCAGAGCTCCGCTTTCAGCTGCCTCCACTGACCGGTCTTGTCCGTCAGTACATAGCTCAAAACAAGACTCGTACAGTGTCTTCACATGTCAACACATGGGCTGAGGAATGCCCGGTTGCATGAAACAGTCCCAAATGGGAACTGAACTAAGTTTGCTAAATCTTTTGGCTTGCATATTTGTTTCATTCTTAGAGATGTAATGTTTTCTCTATGATAATTTTATATGAGCTCCTCTTTGACTAATGACATTCTCTAATAATATAAGCTCTAACTAAAAACTGGGCCATTAATTCAATCAAAATAATTAGGGACTTAGTCCTTAAATTAGAGGAGTTGAATGATAAGATCCCTATTTATTTCCAATAATATTGAGAACTCAGTGTAGAGTTTAATCGCCGCACAAATAAAAAAGTTCATGTTCAGTTCAACGTTTCGTCTTTTCATTAGACATCATCAAGATCATATATACAACAATTTAGGACAACAAGTGCCAACATACAGCTCAGGTAACATCCATAGAGTGAAGTGAGAGATACATAGAATATGGTCAGTAGCTGGTCATCACCATAGTTGCAGGGTCACTGAGCTGTGCATGTCATTCAGAGAATCAGTGGCATGCTGGTTCTGAATAGCCAATGACTCTTTAACCCTTATCCTGCGCTAGGCGAGGTCAGCCGACATGCCAATTATCCTATTAAAATGCGTTGGGTGTACTCAATCGACTATAATAAGTTACAGCTGGGCTGCGCTAGGAGAGTGCACTCACCCCAGGACACTAGTGATTTTCATTCAGAAATTGTAAGAGCCCTGGAATGTTGTTTAGATATGTGACCACCAGCATTCCATACTTCACAGTTTCCTCTACAGTTCTCCAATTTAAACCATATGGCTGTGATTACTAGTTTGGGAGATATTGGCAGGTTTATGTAAGTGTAGACACATAGTTTCATTACATGGCTGGAGCCATACGGGAGAGGATGACAGTGGATCAGTTTGCTTTCACCAAGGCTATGATAAAGACTTACACATGGTGAAAATCTCCATTAAATTCTGCACAAGTTTTGTATTGACTTCCTTTCTGTTAATGTAATATTTACCCTTCAAATTTCCAATTTAAAATTGTTAGGTCATTAGTCTGGGTGACCTCCATAACAGCTTAGTGCACAGCAGTAGTGGTGACCTACTTAGCTCAGCACACAGGGAAAGTAGTCTGAATAGAGGCTCAGCAGGATAAGGGTTAATGTACAGTAACTCCTTATTAGGTTCTCTGCAGATAATACTGAGTTGGCTTGGTGATTGTAGGTAATACAATGCCTATATACTGCCTATATAATTGTTATAATTGTTGTATATATGATCCTGATGATGTCTAATGAAAAGATGAAATGTTGAACATGAACTTTAAAATATTGTATGGCGATCAAACAGTTTTTAATTTTATTGTGGCCAAAAACTGATTTAATTAACAATCTTGATTTGTATCAAAGAAAAAAATTATCTTGTTTTTCCTAACCATTTTTAAGTTTATTTTCAGAAACAGAAGTTAACAATGGAATACAGTAGAAAAGACAAATTAAAACACATTCACTCTCACATTCACACATTCCAGCTCTGCTTGAATTTATACTGAATGTATAAGGGTTTCAAAAACACCCAGCAAGTCCGGGGGTGATATTTCATACTTTTCCATGTCTTGACAATATGCCAAATAAAATTGGGTGTGAAATCTCTTAAGTACAGGAATACATGAAGACTTGGAACAAGTATGAAGTACTGAGCTTAAGTCAATATATGATTAATTTCAAAACAATGATCCCCAAGGTATGCAAATAGCAGGACACGCTTTTCAGTCCGTAACAGGTTAGCTTCAACAATGTTAATTTGAAATCTGTGTTAAACTTTGTAATTCATTCCAAAAATAAAGTACATGTTCACATTCCAAAAACAAGTGATTAAAAGTTTCTACAAGTATACAAAATGAGCAATTTTGTCATTTTCAACTATTTTCATTTTCTTAAAAATACAATCATTTTGTATAAACTTTTTTATGAATGAGACAATGGATTTAAACAACCTCCATACTTTCTATAAACATATTTAGGAAATATATCCCATTCTTTATTTTTTCCTTCTAAAAATGTTTATTCCATTTAATCAACAACGACTTTATATTTCCCTACTATTTACAGCAATATCTCTTCTAACTCTCGGGGGTACATTTAGCCAGATGAAACCCTGAATAATATTATTTATCTCCTGCCTTTTGTTAGGAAGCTTAGCTAAGGTATTCATAACATAAATTATTTTACACATAGCAAAGGTTTTGATCACCTCACTTTGCTGTATATTGTGCAGTTTAGCACTGTAAACGCACAACCTTGAATCAAGAAATCAGAAATTGAACGAGCACATTTCTTTTAAGAATTACTCTGCAGCTTTTCCATATATCTGATGTTTTTTGATTTTTTTGTCATCACAATGACGGACATATTGTTTTTTCCTTATTGTGTCCAAAATAAATGCCCAAACACTTGATTGGCTTTCCAGACCATTTAAAGTTATACAAAATTTCACTGCATTCCTTATCCTTGCCAAGATGGAGGCCTTCACACTTATTTGGATTTAACTTTATCGACGCTTCTCCAAAACTCTGAAGGAAATCTAGTAAATTGAAGCCCAATGTCTTGTCTTGAAGAAATATTGTTGTACGGTCAGCATATTGTAATACCTTAAATTCATTTCCTCCAAAATTAATACAGATTAAATTACTATTTCTAATTTATAATTCGCCAATACATTGACACATAAACAGAAACTGACCTGACAATGAGTCGCATCTCCTTGTCAGACAACTCTTTTAGTTCAACATAGTCAGTGGACAGGCCATCGGTAATGACACAGGAAGTGGGGTTGTTATAGAGAATGTTAACCCATTTTTTAAAATTGGGGCCAAAATTAAAGTAATGGAACTCAAACAGCATAATAAAAAACAATCAGTGTTTTCATAAGTACATAAGTATGCGGAAGATTTAGCGAACTTAGATAAGTCCCTGCTTGCGAGTTTGTTTCATGCAACAGGGAACTGGATCCTAGGCTAACCTATAAGAGATCAGACTGATCGTCTTTTGAATGAGCCGAGATGCTGAAACTTGGACAGTTGACATTTTAACCCTTGAGTGGGATATTGCTTCTCCCATATAAAGCGGTGAGAGAAAATAACTTATGTCGCGGACACTGAAATTATTCTGGGGAATCACTCTACGTTGCGGGACGTTAGATATCAAAGTGAGATGACCAGCAAAAGCAGTTGTGGCTGTGGACACTTTTCGTATATTAATTTGGGTTGAGAAGTCCTTCGTTCAGTTG
Organism: Phoronis australis; assembly: GCA_002633005.1. Classification (NCBI taxonomy): domain Eukaryota; kingdom Metazoa; phylum Phoronida; family Phoronidae; genus Phoronis; species Phoronis australis. The sequence continues at coordinate 574,776 of NMRA01000232.1, read as the reverse complement.
CCCAAATTGGCAACTAGCCATTTTTAACACTGCGTGCACCAGGAGATAAGCCTCAAAAGTTTGGGAGTATTTGTTTGAGTTGGAACTAAGACATTGACGCCGATGGCCTCATATTGTCCCTCTATACGCAAAAGGTACTTATTGCAACAAACATGACTTTGATGTTTTAATCAGAGCGAGGCATAATTTGCCCTATAGGAGCTTCAACGTCTCTATGAGACTACGACTAAGGCCAGTACTAGCGGTAGAGACACTGGTCACTTCCGACCTATGTCGGAGCCATGTAATTGTAGGGAGTCAAACGTTTTACAACAATTGACTAGACTGAGATATGGATTCTTATTTGGAAAATACTGTCATATGGATTTGAAACCAAACGGGACTCAGTTTTTTGTAATGGTTGCATATATTGTTAAGGTTGTCGGTTAAATAGGTTCTTAATTTATGTCTTAAATTCAACAGATAAACTGATCTCACCTGACGAAGAAAAGGTTACCCATGCTTTACCGTTTAGATCCCTGAAAATACAAAAAAATATCTCAATAAACCGATATCTCAACCCATTTGAAATTTTAGAATAAGTAGTGGAGGTTTGAAAAACAACTCAGAGAGTTGTAATTAACCTTAGAACATCACCCCAGTCACTCTGCAAAATTAGTCTGCTGCGCGCGGCCATATTACCGTAACTCAGTCTAATTGTCGCAAAATTTGTCCAAGGAAGACCAAACTTCGACATTCTTAACCTTTGTCCTCTTTTGTAAAAATCATGTAAGATATTCTAACTCGTGGTCCCGACATCTTCCATACAAGATGCTAGAATGTTTGTCGCATAACAATTTAACTTGTACAAAAATATTTTCATCACTTAGTTACTTGATCTGCACACTGGACACAAACAACTTGATGGACACCACGAAGTTGCGCATTGTTTTGTTTTGTATCGTGTAAAAGAAATCGCGAGGATACAAATATTGCGTTTTTAAAATGACTTAAACTTAAGATTTAACACTCCCAACCTTAAGGGGGCTAGAGACTGATTTCGTGTACAAGAAACGCAAATAACGGCTGTGAGACTGTGATAGTGCCGGGAACGGGAGAAATATCGAATGAAAATTGATATTGGACTTGCGCCTTTCTTGGATCTCATACTTTATTTGACTAAAAGTCCCAGTGATGTGTCTGCTTTAGAAATAATCTAGACAAATTGCCCTCTGCCAATTACTCGACCATGTATTCTCTTAATAACTTAGTAAGAGATTCCCATTGGAGAGAGTCTGTGGTGTGTATTTTACATAAAATTGGGTTAAATTTTGGTTGTAAATTTAAATCTCATTTGAAGTTTTTATGCTCAAATGTTGATGTCAGTGTCCATTAAGAAGTAAAACTGGAGTAAACGGGTCCTTAGTTCTTCAAAATGGCGATTGGGAACCAGTTTCACTGAATAAGGGACATTGTCGTTATTCAGTGAAAACGGCTGCCATTTTGATGAGGGCCTCAATACAATTTACTCCACTTTTACCTATTAAGATATCATAACATTTAAGTCGAAAATGTTTTATTGTAATGACTTCAGTTTGAAACAATATCTAATATTTTGGACCCCAAAATCTTGATTCTGCATATCTTTGGGACATGGTTGATCTTGGTGTTGATCTCATTTCTGCCTTTTGTTTCAAAGAGGTTTCTATGAAAATAGACTTGACAGTTCATAAATCATCAAAAAACAGCCACTGCTACAGCTTCCCATACTACATAATATCAAGGTAAATGAACAATAGGATGGCGAATGTTGCGTATAAATTTGGTACAACTCCGACCTTGAGCAAAATAAGGAACTTTTCACTGTCACATGTTCGTAGATATGGGTAGCTCATGCAGATGTTTGTTTCTGAGTAGATTGTTCGGTGGCCATTTTGCAAATAACTGTTTGATTGGTGTATAATAATTTATTGAAAGATGGAAATGATCCTCAATGGATGTTTCTTCCAAGGTTTTTAATGATTATGTGGATGGTGCTCTACATGACTTTAATTCGTATCACCGTTTCAGGATGGTTTGGGTATATCTTACCAACGGCATCACCATGTGACATCTAGCCTTGTGAGGCGCATTGGTTTGGAGTGTGAATTAGAGGTAATGCTGTCAAATGGTGCTATTTCTTAATAGTTTCTGATTTTTTAAGGTAAATAATTTTCAAATTGAGAGTGAATAATTTCTTAAATTTACATTTTTAAGTGTATTGAAAATTGAGTCTTATTTGCTTCGAGTTGTTGACAACAATGCTGTACAGTCCATGCCTACAACTGACTAAAAATGTCTACAAACTCGCATTCCTTCAAAGAATCTAACTTTTGATTTAGACCACTTACCCTTATAAAGTTGGTCTCAGCTTGTTCCTTACCCAGATGATAAGCGAGTTCTGGGTTTGTGAAGAACGGAGATGAAAGTTTTTTTATTCCTTGAGACCATGTTCGGTTCAGAAAATACGTGCCATGACATGCCAGTTTGTCAAGCCTGGCCTTGAACAATAACAAAGGGTCTCTTCTTTTGAAGTCCCGAATTCTCTCTAGTCTGATAACTAAGGAACAATTTTAGACCAGTTTCATAACAGTAAGTTGCCCAAATCGAAAGCTGTTTTTTGTGATGGCTGCTTTATTTATAGTTATTATTGTCAAGGAATTTCAAGAAAAGGTTCATTTTCCAAGATTGGATTTCTGAAATGCATAATTGATTCACTGTAAGAATTGACAGTGTTTCTTTGATTGTTGCCTTAAAATTGGTTGAATACAGGACAGTGTTGTCTCATTACAACCTGTTTATAATTATAGTACAATTCATGCAGCCTTTCATAGAGTAATGTTGTGCTGATCAGTAACAATAGGCTGATGTGTCTTCAATCAATGTTGTGTACAAGAGAGGGTGTTTATAATAAAATGCTTTCATTGTTGTCTTAAATAGACATTTATTCTAGTCTTGCATAGTGGGACAAAAACACACTGTTTTGTTGTAAGGTGACTTCTACATCCGGTCCATACAGGAGACCTTTTGCAGACTGAGCTGAATTGCGATGCCGTTCTGCGCACATCTGAACATTTGATTTTTTCTGTCTTAGTTTTTCATGTCTCGATCAGAAGGCCTTTTTGATGTGCGGGTTTGAAACGGGCTGTAGTTTGTTATGACAAAATGTTCTGACAAACAGTTTATTAATATGTGGTTCTGTAATCATAGCAACTGTTATTATTTTCTTTATCATATTTTCTTTATATTTGAAGAGGATGAAAGAGTGATTAGCATAGAAAAGTCATCATTTCTCATTCGAAAGATGGAACCAAAGATCTTGGTTTGCCTTTCACACATCAGTCACCATTGATTTACTTCATAATAAGTGCAGTGAAGAACTTATTTATTGTGTTTTTCTAGGGTCACAGCGGTTGTGTCAACTGCCTAGAATGGAACCAGAGAGGCACCATTCTGGCCAGTGGCTCTGACGATGTTCAGGTAATACTGTGGGACCCATTCACTCACCGACAGCTTACCTCCATGAGGACAAACCACAACGGCAATATATTTTCTGTCAAGGTAGAGTGCTCATTTTTAACATTAATGCAATCCACTGTTGTTACATGGAAGTTTGAATTCTCATAATGTGCGATTATGTGTGGTTCCTTGATAAAATTAATTCATAAAATCTAGGAATTGCGAAATGGATTTAGTTGCCTACTTTTTTACAAGTTATTGCAGCTTGTTTGTTGATTATTGTCAAGAAGACTTAACAGATTTTAAATGAATTTGATGCAGAGGTCTTTGGTAGGAATGCACCGCCATGCAGTTGATTATTGGATGCCCTATTTGACAACTGAACTGATTATCTTCTTAGACATATTTTGATGATTCTTGATGCACGGGGATATGGGAAGCTTCACCATTACCAGTTGATTTCTGGATGGCCATTTTGATTGTGATGAGATATTTTTTTCGGGGGATTTTGTCAAAATGGTGTTAAACGTTGATGAAGAGATGTACATGTATGGCTTGGATGTGCCGTAACCAGTCAATTTTCAGCTTTGAGGTCAGTGACCAAGTTATTATGATAATTACATGTCACTAATGAACACTCAAAGTATTTCACTGGATAATTTCATCTCCCCCTGTGTCAAGGAACTTTGGAACAGTACTTGCATATTTTCCAGGAACATACCACTGATGCGGCTTTGAATCTGCTATTTACTTTGCATAGGGTGCTGGTCCATTCTAAGGACAAGTGGTGCCCTGGGACCATACCCGGGTTGTTTATCTGTAACATTCCATGTGAAAATGTGCTGGCTTGAATCCCCATCTTGGTGAACATAGACGAGACAGGCATACAATAACTCAATACATACAATCTGTGAACAGATAGGCCATCACAGACCATTGCGCTGTTCGCAACCATGTTACCGACTGGGAAAATGTGAATTCAAAGTTTTTCCTTGTGGTAGCTCCAAGAAATTATGATGGCTACATCTTATTTAGAAAGCAAATAATAGAGTGATGGACTGCGACATTGGGTCAATTCCTCATATTATTTTTCTATGACATCATATGTTCTCCAAGGCAAGAAATTTCTGTCATCATGTGCCATTTTGTCATGATAGACCACACTGAGTATAGTGAGTAGTCAGATGGTTTAAAATTCTGAGCAAATCTGTTTTTGTTCATCAAATTGCATGCAATTTTATGCCCATACCCGTTGAGCTAATGGCGTTAAGATAAGATTTGCCTAACGAATCGAGAGGTTTGTTTCGTTTTTGCTGTTTCAATATACTAGCCTACACAAATCGGTGATAATAACTGTCCAGTCCATGAAGTCGTTAAGATTGCATCTCAGTCATGTTGAATTATGCACTCCGCCATGATTCTGAGGCTGACCACAGACTGAAATAGTAAAAAGTGTTCTGTTGTTTTTTGTAAGTACTCAGCTGTGTTTCACAAAATTCGGCTTGCTTACTAAGCAACACTGGATGAGTGCGGTATGAGCCAGTATGTGAAATTCTAAGTGTTACACATGAGCCAGCAGTACAGAGTACTTGTCGAGGGATCTCCTGATGTTGAGATCTACGCTATCTTCATGAAATACACTTAATTCTGGTCACGCGAACAAAACATTACAACTCACTAAGTAGGTCAACTGGGGTCTTCAGTCTTGTATGCATGAACACCTGACTGACCTATTTTCTATGCAAATTGCCCTGCTCCCCATTTTTGAATTTCATGGTTGGCCAACCCCAATTAAAACTTGAAGACCATTTTCTGGGCTATGCCTTTTTCTGACCGGTTGAGGTACAGTTTATATGTTGTTATTGGCAACAGCAAACAAGTCTTACAGAAAAGTTGAAATAGTAAAACTATTAAAACTGAAATGACGAAGGTGGGTACTAAAATATATTAAAATATCCCCATGTATCGAGCGATGCGCTCCTTGTCAAGGGTGTGCTACAGGCTGCTGAATACATGTGGATAGATCAAAAACTTGAGAGCAAGCCTAGTTTAGAAGAATGAAATGCCTATTATTTGATTTTTGATTCTTAGCCAGCTAAGCAGTGCAGAATGCAACTACTAATGTATCATTAAGTGACCAAATGTGTACAACCAAGTGTAAAAGGATGTTTTCAATCAAAACTTTTACTTCACCATACATTTGCTGTTTCTGTTCTTTCCAGTTCCTGCCTTACACTAATGACAATACAGTGGTCACTGGTGCTGCAGATTGTAAGATTTGCGTGCATGATCTGTCAGTCAAGGAGACTACCCACATGTTTGGCTGTCATGCTGGTCGAGTGAAACGGCTTGCAGTATCACCTACCTTACCAAATATGTTTTGGAGTTCCGCAGAAGATGGAACTATAATGTAAGTTGCAAAAATCTTTTATTTACCGTCAAGCCAAAATTCACGTTAAAGATACATTTGCATGTTCCTAACTATGTTAAATGAAAATAGCAGGAACTGAACGGCAATGCCATCTGATGATCATCTAATACTAAATAAAATGCAACAGTGTTCTATTCATTGACGACCTGTAAATGTGAAAACAAAAATAATTTCCAAATAAGTGACATTTGCACTAATGACGTACCTTGGGGTCTCACATAGCCTGCATCATGCAGTGTTATTCCCCAACATCATGTCACGATACTTACTGGACATGGTCGATCATTTTCTACGCAAAACTCCTTCTTAAAAACATATGGCAATTTTCAACCTACCTTATATTCACATCTTCGCTATATGTTGTGTTTCTAACTAGCTTGACCAAGCAATCACAGAGATAAAGAATTAGCGTGCAAGTTCCACTTTAAGATAACTGACTTTTTAAAATGAGGCATTGTAACATGATCCCAAAATCTAAAACATTTTGTTGTTTGGTTAGTGCATAGTGTGGCTTCTCTGTCTCCAGTTATGACATCTTTTCATGAATAAGTTAATACGTTGCCTCTTGTGTCTTGTTTTGACCTGCAAGAAATGTCACACTAGGTGAGTGTTTTAAAAATAATAACATCTCTGTAATAATGTATCCAACGTGTTTTGCGCCATGATCATTAGGTTCCTTTCTTGTCACTCGAGCATCTTGAATTCTATTCACTTGCTATTACCTTAATAGTAAATATCCAACAAACATTTGTTTTACAAGTATTGAATGACCAATCATGTAAGAAAATTTAGTGCTTTCTGTCACAATGTTTTTTTCTCCATGTTACATTAAACACTATTCATGCTTTTTAACCCTATGAGTGTCTTCTTTTGATGGAATGGAATTATATTACGTTGTTAATGTCAACCATATTTTATTGAGCTTTGCCTTGCTGAGTTTTCATGCACAGTTTAGAAATTTTTTTCATTTGCTTGTAATTTTGCTTATAAATGTACTTGACTTATTAAACACTTGTGCCTAATACTTGCAGGCAGTTTGATATCCGTTGTCCAGAAGACGCCAACAGTGCTAATCCCCGAAATGTTCTAGTCAATTTGAAGGCCCATGCAGGCTCATATGCTGAGGCCAAATGTTTGGCCATTAATCCTCTCAGACCTGAACAGATGGCCGTGGGTGCTAATGATGCTTATGTTCGCCTGTATGACAGACGGATGCTGTCCTGCAAAAGTATCAATTTCCCTGGAGAATCGAATGGGGGAAGGTAATGGCAACACGTCTTATAATCAATGGATTTACAAATACTGCTAGTGATGATCATTCCATGCTAGTTCCCATCCCTTTTTCAGCTGTTTACCTTGAACCATCCAGGAAGGTTGGGACCTTAATGTTGCCAACCACAAAATGTGTTTGGGGATTTGGGAACAAAGAGTGCAAACTGTTATAATTGTAACACATCACAACCTGAACAGATGAATAATGTACATTTAAATTTAAGTGTACAGCAGAATGATTGGGGAAGTGCTTTAAGGCTTTGTGGGTAATTTGTTCCTTGTCTGAAAGACCTTGTAGTAGATTTCGACTGGAGTCCCTTGGTTTATTAATCTCTGATTAGGTATTTCTCTTTCAGAACTCCATGGGAACGTCAGAACCTACTGACAGAGTTCTGTTCACCTGAGGAGTTTGCAATACCACAGGACGCAGTGCAGTACTATGTACCTGGTTAGTATGGGGGATGTTGTGGGTCTTGATTAGTCTGTTAATGGGATTTGGGGTGTCATGACTGCTTGAAGCAAGGATTGTGGGAATGTTAATAATAGGGGGCGCTGTGTCTTCAGAATATGTACCTGGACTGGGTGGTGTACTAGAGGAGTTTGTATCTGGCAAATCGTATTGTATCTGACAAATTGTATTGTATCTGTTTTCTCCAAGTGAATTCTAGTTGTTTTCCATGGATTATTATTCTGGCGTCTCTATCAATTTGTCTTCAATTATATTAATAAAAGCTAGACAAACACTGATTTATGATTTTATTGATTTAATTGGAGTGGCTAACTCACAAGGTATGTATCGGTATTCAAGGATTTTAAGCCAGTATCAAAATGTGTCACACAGTTTAAAGTCTCGAGAAGATAGATTACCGGTACATTCATAGTTCAACCAAGGTGTAGATAGGTATCCAGATGCCAGTTGATTTTGATGCCCTTGACCCCATTTTGAAGATTGTGACAAGGAAGTCAAGCTTTGACTTAGTTGGAAAATTATTGTTGGTGAAATATCTCAGGAAGGAACTTTAAGATTTTGTTCATATTTTGTAATGTGAGGCAGTTCTAAAAGCGAGTTGGATTTAATGATCTTGAGCTCATCCTTAAGGTCACAGCAAGCAAATCAAGATTAGTAAATGTTGTCGCGACACCTCAAAGGATAATTATCATATTTTACATCAAGGTGTGGATGTGCCATCTCCAGGTGCCCTTTTCAAGGTCGCAGCGACATCATATTCAGTACGAAATTCAGTTCAAAGCTATATTTTCTCCTTTGAAAATTATTTAGTGATTTTGTTGTCTGATGATTTTTTTTCTTTTATTTTTTTAAAAGATATTACAGAGATAATTATTCATCCCACTTTTCTTTACACAAAAATTCTTATTAGATCCACATGAAAATATGACCTTAAAATTTCTACATGATGAGTCTAAGGGGGACAATTTAGTCCCTCCATCTCCTAATGCTTGATATCTTGCAGCTCACTTGCCACAGAAGCAGCAAGACTTCAAGAAACGTTATCGCACCCTTGCATCTACCTACTTAACGTTCAGTCCCAATGGTGCTGAGCTGCTTGTGAACCTGGGTGGCGAACAGATCTACTTGTTCGATGTCAACAGGTCAAGATATCCTAAAGTTAAACTGGACATTCCTGTTGAGCAGAAGAGTAGTAGTGAATTGGCAACCAAAGATGGTGAGTAGGATTTACAGAAAAATAGTGCAGGTGGTGTGATACGTGTTGCGGCAGTTGTGCTCAGGCTCCTCTGTCAGGCCCATTGCACTAGACACATGAAACCATTTTTTGTTTTATATACACAACATAACAGATATACCCATAATACACAAACTTTGACCAAGCTAAGGGGCTAAAAACCTGACCTCCCCTCTCCCCCCTCCCTCCCTGCCACCCTCCTTCCTACCCTCCGAGCCTCCCTCCCTTCTCTCTCTCTCGGGCTCAGAATCCTATCTCTGAACTGGAGCACGAACTCCAATATATTTTAGATACTTCTTGTTCCACTTCACTAAGAAATTCAATATAAAATAAGTGTTTAATACTGCTGTGCTTGAGTACACTGTGGTTAATGTGGATGAATGTCTAATAATCCTAGTTTGCACTTAATGACCCCAGATATCAGTTTGAATCTTAACTTGAGATCTCGAGTTTGAACTCAGTTCTGTAGCTCAATTGCGGGGATCATGAAGTGCAAACGTCGACTAATACCTAATCTGATTAAGCTGCAATATACTCAAGTACACAATCATAGACACTTGTCTTGAATTCATACTAAACTGTACAACGGTAATGTCAAAAATGACTTGATTTGCGGTTTGACCTTATACCTGGGAATTTAGATGGAGGACTGGTCAAAATAACATCCTTCTTTCCCACCTAAACAACCCAGTACAAGATTGTGCAGAACTGAAGTGGGAAAATGAACTTTTAAACTATTCATTATGAAGGGGAGGGGATCTGCCAATTTATAGTTATTTTGCTTTCAGTGATGATCACAGACAGTCTCTGAGTGTGATAGCAATATTGTATTCACTTAGTTTTTTTACATTTCTTGTAGAAAAGCCTGTCGTAAGTACAGGAAGTAATGGCTTCAGCGTGCCAAAGAGCGGGACATCTAATGGCGTAACGAATGGCATCACCAACGGGGTCAGCCGCCACCTACAGGCAGCTGCTCAAACTACAGTGGGTGATCCTGAGAAGGATAGCAAACAGAAACGCAAAAGGTTGTGTACAGACAGCAGTGGTTGCACACTCTTTCCTTGCTGTCTTTACTCAGTGACACACCACCCCCCTCCCAATCTCCCAGTCTGTGCCATTGTGCATTTCTTAATCTTTTAACCACTTGCATAGTGCTGTGATCATCTCAACTAATGCCTTTTTAGTAATATTTCATGTTTGTGAGGCACTGACTGAACTCAGTATGTTGAAAGTCTTTTATTTTATACACCTAGAACAAATGGTAGTTTTAAGAGTGCCATTAATTTGCACTTAATTGAAAGGCAATAGACTGATCCTGTTAGTAATCAAATCCGGGGTTAGTTGATCTCTCTGTAATTATCAGACGTGCACATAATCTGCCACGAATAAAACCACTTAGGGCCAGGTGTGTTTTGACTTGTCATCTCCATGCATTTAGTACGCTGAATATTAAACAAATACTAGTTTTGGGTGAATTTTTTCTTCTAAAATGTTGTTAATTGATTTTTATGCTTGTAACAAATGTGACAATGTCTTGCGACGCTAAATTTTTGTTGCCTTGTTTAGCTGCAGTGATCGGAGACACACTAGACATTATAAATATTGCAGTTTGCTAACCATGGTGTATTTGGCCATATTGTTCACAAAGTCATGCACCAATATTCCTGTAAACGACTTCACTAGCGACACCAATTGTGTGGTAGACTTTTCAGAGAGGTTTATTGGCAAACTTACATAGCATCAAAAAGTAATGCAAGATCTGTCTGACTCAAAAAACCTGGTAGATTTAAGTTGATTTAACTTAGAATTGTAAAACATTTGCCTTTTCTTTCAGGCACAAGTACGAGTGTAAGCCACTGCCCCCTTTTGTGCAAGCCTTGAAGCAGAAGGCCAATGGCGAGTTTGAGAAAGAGCACTACACCCATGCAATAACCTACTACAACAAGGCAATCGCCATGGTTTCAGATGCCCCCGTGTTGTATGGTAACAGGGCTGCTGCATACATGAAGAGAGGATGGTAATAAGTTTGCTGTTTTATGTATGCCAGTTTATGTTTGAAATTTTAATTTGATATGATATTTGATAGAATTTTCAAAATTATTGTTCATTGTTCTTTGACATCGGAAGAATATAAGCTTAACTGGTATTTGTGGGAAAAATAGAGCCTGGCAATCTTGCCTCTATTAATTTACACTCCTATGTTCAACACTTAAATTCAAATTTGTGACATGTGCAAAGAGCCATTTTGGAAACTGATTTTTAAGCTCTTGCATTTATTGTGCCCAATTCTTCCTTTGAAAATACTGCCGCTCTGGATGCAGTTTCTTTGCAACTGACCAATATCTAGTCCATCGCATTAAACCAATTGTACGTTATTTAGTTTTTAAAAAATTGACGATATTCTGCGAAATTTGTCTGCTATAGCTCTGTCAAAGTTATGGTGAAAACCCAAAAGGAAATTAATGTTACTTATAGAATAAATCATTTGAAGCTGAGCTGGATATTTTTTGCCTCAAAAATTTGTCTTTTTTGGAAAAAAAGAATTTCGTCAACCGTTTTTCGAAACCTAACATCAGTTAACTAAATGCAATTAGCATCCTCCGTTTCAGGGATGGTGATGTCTACTCAGCTTTGCGCGATTGCCACGAGGCCATCAAGTTAGACCCAAATCACTTGAAGGCTCACTTCCGGCTCTCCAGGTGTCTCTACGAGCTCTCCTGGACTGACGAAGCTTACGAGTGTCTTCAGTACTTCAAGAGTAAATTCCCTGACTATGCCACCAGCCAGGCTTGTGAAGGGCTGGACAGAGATATCAAAGCAGCTCTCTATGCAAGAACTGAGGAAGGTAAGAAACTAGTAGATTACTTTTTGATTGGAGTACCTGCAACAGATGCTGAATAGGTTATGGCACAAAACATGGATCATCTATTAAAATCAAATCGAAACTTCCCAGTGTAACACTTTGGTTCAAACAAAAGGCTGGGAACAGGAGATATGACATCATGTGAACAGTGTTCAGAAGGGCTCTCTTCTGTCACATTTGAATAATACTCCCCACATTCGGAATGCTCCCAAACACTTTGAATCCATAGGATGGAAGAATCAATTTCTGTGCTGGATGTACCAGATATAAGTATCATTCAAATGAAGGACCTTGTTTTGTCATTACATTTTTGTCGTATAATTTATTTGATTCTTCTGACTGTGTTGCTTAAGTAACAGCATTGTTAGAGATTACATTGTTCAGCCAGTATGAGATAACTTTGATTTTTTATGTCAGATAGGTACACTACAAGATGAAAGTAATCAGAAAAAGTAGGGTTTCCCAGCATGATGGCTAATTCTGTTAATGGGAAAAATGATTGACCATAACTATTACGGTGGCAACATTCTAATTACGGAATGACTTAGCCATCTTACTAAGTACTTTACAGTTCATTCCCCTTAATGTCCAGTCGTGAGGGAAGACAGCGCTGATGATGAATTCAGCTTTCACCCAGCCATCATGGCTGGATTTCCAGGTCTTTTTTGAGAATACTGAGCTAGTTTGCATGCTACCTATTTGTTTGTGCACGTGATCAAGAAGACTGTTAGTATTTGATATCTGGAAGATTGCAAATGAATGCGTCGATATCAACTCATCTAATCTGACATCACAGACTGTCTCTTTGAGGCAATGTATTAATAAGTTAATGACAGTTTTCTGACAGTTGTAATAATGTACGGCCTTATTGACAGGTCTGTGCATTCAGTCGAATTACTGCAAAACTATAAATTTTTTCTCAGTAAAAGTAATGTATTTTCTGAAAGTTAGAAGCCTGTATAATTTTCATTTTTGACTTTATGCCATTCAGCCATTGATTGGGTTATGTAAAAATTAGCAAAAAACATATATTCACAGCTAGACAACACCATCAATAACATGACCAAATTGTGTTTGGTTTAAATGTTCAAGATGAAGTATAAAAAATGTAACAGTTAACTTATTTCTAATTGAAATTATTTCTTTTCATTTTATGCTTTTTGTAAAAATTATGAAAGTCTTATTTTTTTATAGTCACTCCTGCAAAAGAATGTCATTCCGAAAACAATTCCATAAGTATTTTGGAGAACAGTGTATAAATCATAGTATTTGAAAGTTCCGTTTAAATTCAGTAAGCCGTGTCCAAATTTGGCCATCTGTCTAGGATCCCACATAATCTTATTCAGAATTGTCAAACGCGAGTTGAATATTTACTTAAAGAATCCTTGGTTTTTGAGCAGAAAACAAAAAGGAATCAAAGTCATCCAGGACCAGTGTTCCGTCAAAGAGCTCAGTTACATCAGATCAAGAGAAGGCTTGGAGGAAGTGTTGTAGAGACTATGAACTCAGACTATGTGGACATTGTAATACCACGACGGACATAAAGGAAGCTAACTTCTTTGGAAGGTACGAATCAATGTCTGCATCATACATTGTACTTACTAGGCATTACCAGGACTGCTATCACTAGTACCATGTATATTACAATGATTGCAGATAATCACGTATTATTATTATTACTTGTGCCAAGAAAGAAGGTACTGAATGTTTTCTTTTGCTTTCCTTTCTTCTTCACGCCAAGTCATGAAAACAGTCTGCCTTGCTTAAAGACCACATTAAAGAGGTCTTAAATGCAACATTTGGGATATGTTTTGGTGTTAACTGAAATTTTTCATGCTTCTGCTGCTCCTGGTGGTGTGTGTTAGAATCACTGACAGAAATCAGTCATAGGTCTGTGCTATACTATGGGCTGAATGGAATCTCCATCAATCTTTAGTTAATATTTGTTTTGCTGCAGCAATGGGCAGTACATCGTGGCTGGTTCTGATGATGGTTCGTTCTACATATGGGAAAGAAGCACAACCAACATAGTGAGAGTGTTACGTGGTGATGAGTCCATTGTCAACTGCCTACAGCCACACCCTACTTACTGTCTGTTAGCCACCAGTGGCATTGACCCGGTTGTCAGGCTGTGGAGCCCAAGGCCTGAGGTTTGTTTCTCTAGCAATGCAGTTGGACATAAAGACACCAGTTTGAAATTCCTGACTTTTTTAAACATTCACATTCATGCAAGAACAAAAAGTTTTTACTGCCAGATGCATAGTTAAGATAAAATTTATACTCATTAGACAGAAGATTATATGTATGTAATAAATTAAAAGAGCGAGTCTGACTTTAAAATTATTGTTGGCATTCATTTTTAAGTGTCTGATCGAGCACATAAATTAATTAGTTTTCATATTGAAACCAGTATTTGGAAATGAAGTGCAACTTTAACTGACTGAAGATTCATTTGCTTACAGGATGGTCAAAAGGATGAGCGTGAAGTGGATGACTCGGACGATGCAGCATCAGCCAATCAGAAGAGAATGAACGCTGACCCCCTGGAGGTTATGCTAATGAACATGGGCTACAGGATCAGTAGTGTGATGGAAGGGGGGGACGAAGAGGAGAGGGCAATGGGTAGGGAGAGTCGTGTGGGATGCAGGTCTAGTTAGGGGGGAGGGGGCAACAGAATCCCAGCAAGCATGTACTTGTGGGAAAGCTCACTGCTCATACAGAATCCAAGTCTGGGGATAGCCAATCCAATTTTGAACAGGTCTGTGCCACTGGAGATTTGACATGTCTGTCCTGTTGTGCTTTTAATTTTGAGCAGAAGTATTACCCTGCCACCGATGATCACCAAGAAGATACGATCTCACTTATTTGTTATTTTTTTGAAGTAATTATTATGGCCCTCTCATAATGTCTGTGGTGAAATTTGTTGTCTATACATGGACCCTGGTAGAGTTTTTACATTAAAACTGACCCCAGTAGGGCCTCATTAGGTGAGACTTGAGACTAAAGGTAGGTTTTATGACACGTACATCTGGACTTGGATTTATCGTACAGTTGAATCTGTTATGCATTAGTTTTGGATTTGTGTGCTGTTTTGTTATACACCTCTCTGTTTATTGGAACCTGTTATTTGGTCAAATATTGTTGAGTATAATTCAGTTTGCTAGAATGAAACCCTAAATTTGTTAATTCTATGCAGACAGCCTCAGATAACTGTTGTTTACAGGGCTCTGAGTGACTTGAGTTTTAGGTGAGATCTTATGAAACATAGTAGTGTTGAAAGGCTACTTGTACCATGTTCACATGCTATTTTCATTCTGTGTTATGTTTTGTATCTAAGGTGACTGTTTCCAACCATTTTTAAGTGTTTAGACATTGGCAAGTGGGGCTGTGACCACTTAGTACTATACCCTACTTGTCTGGCTTCACACTTACTCTACTGACCTGTAATATTTCCAAATTTTTAACTACAAACCCCAAAGTTTTTACTTTAAACGCCCATGCTCGGATGTAGCCCACCCCTTGATTTTTTCTCAAATTAAATGCCAAGGGGTCCGTTTCACGACAATAACTTAAGACTGAAATTTGGTCTTACACATCCACTTCACAATTTCTGAACAAATGTTTAGCCAAGCACCTCAAAAATACTTTATAGAAATTATCTTAGTAACTAGCAGTTTTGTGTATATTCTTGGAGACTGCACTTTTGCTCAAGTGAGATTTAATTATATTCAGAAATAGTTGTGTGAGGCTTACCCTATATTTGGAAGTAGTTGCCTCCACCTGAATGAAAGACGTCTAACAAAGTTCTAAAATGTGTGTGAAAATTGATTTATCCATTTTCTGATCGATTTTGATGTTTTCAATTCATAGTAAGTGACAACTATTAAGTTGATTGTAATAAGAATGGAAACAGTACACAACACCCAATTTACGATGATATCCGATGTCCACCAGGGCATGTAGGTGAAGCTTAGGTATGTGGGCCTTTACACGAAACACTTGAAAAAATCTTTATTAAAAACACATTATTTCAGATTTAGGCGCATGGGTCTACCGACAAAAACGAGTATATGCAGTTGTACCATATCATTTTGTGTGCCTTGAGAAAATGGACATTGTACATGTAGTTTTGTTATGGAGTAACTGAGTTATGGTATTCGTCACGTGTTTTAGTGTAAAGGTGTTGTACGTTTACAAAAAAATTGTTCAACAATATTGTCACTACTCAAGTCGAGCTGTAGTCAATCATCTCCTTGTCTCTTTGTTGCCGTAATGACTTCATTTGTAATTCAGTGTGCTAATTTATAGTTCTTTCTTGTTTTTTCTGCTTTATTCTTAGGAATGCGCACTGAAGGATTTTGACATATTAATTTCATGAAAGATACGGAGAACATTTTTTTTGTTAATGAATGATGATATTTGTTGGGCTTTGAAAATTTAATTTTCAAACGTTGGTGTTTGTTCCGTGGCACTACATGTTGCCATTTGACATTGGTTATGCATGATGCTGAAAGTATCCATTTGTGTGTATGTAACAGAAATCAATATTTGATATGTTCCCTTCATAAAATATGCTTTAGCTATGGATGTGAACAGGTCTAACTAGAAAATTTCAAAACTTGTTGAATGCTCTGCTATATATGCATGTATATTTTTGCTTGTGGAAAATGTTTATTCATGAAACTTGAATGATAAATTTTGACGTTGCAGGCAGTTGTGACGTTTTTCTGGGCGTGGCCATGGGTAAGCAAAGGCTATTGGCCGTTTGAGACCCTAAGCACCTGCTTAGCTGAAACAGCATGTACACGGCTTAAACATTGGGTGTGCGTGTCACTGAACGCACATTCTGTGCTTCACCAAGTGACGCATTTGCGGTCGTTACAGTTGCTTCGATAACAACCACTGGCCAACTGAATATTGTGAAGTTGTGCTTTTACTCTCCATTACAGTACTCACTGTAAGTTTTTTAATGCGCACCTGAAATATACAACCATGTAGAACAGTAGACGCCATTTTTCAATCTGCTCCCCATGCAGGTCCAGAGGGGCAATACTTTTCAGTGTACCTTTGTGGGGTAAGAGCTTATCTGACTGATATCTAGAGAACCAATGGAAAGCCTTATGAAACTTAACAAAGAGGTTTGCGATGACAATGTGCTGGCAGCAGTGGACTAATGAGTACGATCCGTGCAGCACCCTGTTGTGACATATAATGTTGCACTAGACACGCATTCTTGACAGAGTGACATGTTTCAGTGTCCAAGGCATATATTGTTGCACCCGGAACATATAGGCTAGTGGACGAGAAAGCATACACTGTTTACTCAGAGTATCCAGCAAATTCCTCGGCACATCAAATGCTTGGTGGCACAGTCACGGATTAAAGTGAGTTGGTTGCTATTCATAGGCGTGGCTGAACGTGCTGTATGACATAATTGCGGTCATAAACCAACATCGACCCCTTTTTAGCATACGAATTTCTAAGTAAATAAAGAATATTAAGTATGGCAAGCTTCCAACATGACTGCTCTTATAACTGAAAAGTAAATATTAGGCGTCTTTGAATTTTTAAAACCGGTGCATTATAAGAGAAATTAACGAATAGGTTTTCTTCAGCATCGCGGCTAAGCCACGAGCATAAATTTGAGAATCAGTTAGGACATCTTAGTCACAGCCTGGATTAGGCTTGCTTTGGCGATGGGGTAACAAAACCTCTGTTAGTGTAGGAGTTGTCACAGTGTAGAGTGCGACAATACATTCTTCCTGGTAATTAATACCAGGAACGCTGGTAATACCAGGTCTTCCTGCAATAGTCCACAGGCGCTGTTTGTGGGCCGTTGACGTGGTAATGAAAACGGATGTCTTGTTTCGTTAAAAGTATACGAAACCTGAAGTTTTGATGATACTAATCCTCGATCTGTTGCTAATGCATCATTGGCATCAACCTTTCAAGTTAAAGGCAGGAATCAAGCAAAAAGTCATACTCCTTATATCAGATTGGACATTATGGTCCTTAGTGGATCGGACGGTATTTTCCAGCAGTTGCTGCTGATGTTCTCGTTCTCTAGATACTGAGACCCATTAAAACATCTTGGGGGCAACTTAATAGTATTTTTATTTTTTGTTTGTGTGTAGCATAATTGAATAGTTGTGAAATGCATTTGTGTGATTAGATTTCTGAATTTTTGGACAAGAAATTCGACTTTTACAACCTAAAATGTTTGTTTAATGTTGCAATATGTTCCTCATGAATTCTACTGGGTGTGCAACATAACTGGGCCAATTACGAAACCATCAGGCAGCAGTGTGGTCTCATGAATTTGTCCATCAAATTTAATGGTGTCTGCTCTATATCTAGAAGGCAATGATTACGTGAATCAATTTACTGGCAAATGTCAATGGCAATTACAATATCAAACATCACGAGATGGACAAAAATAAAAAATCACAGCGGCAATTTCAACAGACGAGGGCTGGGGTTAAACACCCGATAAAACTTGACTATGAGTAAATTCTTCCCCCAATAGCTCCTTAGTTGCTTTCAAAGAAGTCCAGAGCATCAGATTCACCTAAACCTGTTCTCACACCATGCACTTCTGGCTTTTCATGGTTTGGTGGGAGAGGTCGGAAAATTCGCAAATGGACATACTCTCCATCCCCAATTTTCACCTAGAGAGAAAAAAGCAAACAAGGAATAACTAGACCATTGAATAGGATAAAGAATAACTTAATTGCAACCTGTAACAGTTTTGTGGTAGTTTAATTACCAAATTATCTCTAATTATCTACAGCACTTTTCTGATTTGATAAGACTTAGTGGAATCATCCCAGCTAGGCTCGTTCCAAGAAACAGAATTAAGTTCAGTTTTGACTTAACTTCCAAACTCAAAAACTTATTACGTCAAACATAAGATCTCTTTCTTGAACACACATTTAATTTTGATTTTAAAATTTACTAAAATTTTTAAGATTTGTCTCCGCTAAGTCAGTTTTGTTGGAACGAGCCTCATGATCACACTTTATAACCATGTGTGCAGCCTTCCTTACCAAACATTTTAATTCATAAGGATTTAGCAAACAACCAAATGCTAGTTAACAATGAATGCCTGAAATCAATTGTCAAACAATTTTGTACCAGTGAGCAGAAAATCAGCCATCCTCAAGAATTAAATTTACTCATAACCAAAGGAATTTCTTTAGGGAGAAAAGTCAAATAATGTTTTAATGGTGAGTTATACTTGATCACATTACTGTATGAAGCCCCACAAGTACAAGAGGTGATCAGATAAACACACAGAGTTTTCCAAGCTGAAAGAATATAGCCATAACAACTAGGTTATATTTCTGTCACTCCTGTTAACTCTCAAAAAGTTTGCAAGTTCAGATTTATAGATTCTGTCCGAACCTTGCAACAACCTGTTCAAATTTCAGTGGTCACCAGAATGCACTGATATCGGTGAGAAAAGATTCGAACATCTACAATAAGCAGATTAGTTTCAAAAGTATAAATCATGCCAGCGAGGTTACCACATTTTTTGCAAAAAGTTGAGTGTTAGACACCTTGTTAATGACCTATAAACCAGGTTCTGGAGATAAAACTATCAAGTTCTTTTTGCAGGAGTATTAATTACTCTTCCAAAGAACATCCGACATTCTTATCCATAGTCTGATGACTGAATTTGGTTAGTTTATCCCTTGGAATTCTCCAGACAGCCAGACTGCATTCAGTTTGAGAATGAAATATTAACCCACTATGAAAAATGTAACTCGATAAGTTTGGTCTGAAGTAAATAACGAGGTCTGTCAGATTTTCTCAACTACAAAATCATTTCTGATCTGAGCAAGGAACAATATTAGGCCATTGAATTTTAGTATAACACTACGCAGCCTCAATCAAAAGTTGGTTTTGACAGGCAGGAGTTTATTGTGCCATCAATTTGGTTGAAAGAAACAATGAAAAATTAAATGCCAAAATAATACTTACCTTCACAAAAAAGTTTGTTCCTGCAACAACTTGTGTTTTGTAAGAGACTGCCTTGTACAGGCCAGTATTAGTTAGCTTGGACTGCACATCAGATCTGACCTATAACGTAAATGAAATATAATAAAAAACAAGTTGTTCTTGAACAGTATAGAAGACTTCTTGATTCAACCTGTACATCCGATCAATTGCCACATCACTTATTCTACAGTTCCCATTAAAGCAAAGCTGCCTTTAGCATCCTACTGAGAAGCAAGGTTGACTCTAGGCAGAGCTGGGGATGAGGAATGCATCACCCTTTGACCATTAACTTTAATGACACAATGCATCAATCAGATACCATATTTTTTCACTTATCCAGAACACAATACGACCGAAAAGTGAAATACCACTTCTCAATTTTTTTCACTAAAGATTAAAAAAATATTTATTCTATACCTAGTCTGATTTATGCTAAGTCGATGTAAAAGAAATAACACTTTCCACTATATGCAGTTGAGTGATCAGCCTATGAAAATGAAAATATAACAATTTTGGCAATTAGTTTTTGGTGCAAAGTAAGTGAAGAATTATGTAACAATTAGCTGTTTCATAAATCAACCTCACCTTACCCCTTTTGGGTTGACTTACTGCAACATCATAAATCTGACACACAATGATGAAGTCTTCTTGCAGATGCTAATTGCAAAAACAGCTATAGTGGGTGTCAGTGAATTACATCTCCACCTTCCATGGTCTACACATTCAACTTTTGCCTTCTTTGATCATATTTGAGCACTCATACAACGCCATACAATGTCACACACTCATACAATGTCAGTGAACTGACAATGATATTCCTTGTCACTTATCTGGTTACTAACACTCATTGCTATCATTTGGCAAGGGTTGGTCACCATCCAGGCTAATCACTACTGCCATGAGTCAGTTTTGGTGCACATTTCAGGCTCATGGATCCACAGCTGGTAATCAAACACTTATCTTCTCAGCCAGGACCATAAACCCTTTATTAAGGAGTGTTTAGTTACACAGTTCATCTGGTACAGAGCAGGGTTCACTGACCTTGCATATCAATTTCAATAGGAATAATGAATGTAAATGATGCCCATCAGTGATTTACAAGTGTCCACAAAGTTCTAAGTTGGAATATATGACACTGGTTATCCTCTTCAAGTCCAATTAACTGCAGGTGACAATCAATAATAAGGAGGAACCATACAAAAGGATAATCATCGAGTAAAAAGTATGAGAGGTTTTACATGTAGTATTCCCAAAACATGACTCTGGCACATGTCTCAGGAGCATTTGTGAAATTTTTCTGTTATGACACATTTTGCACACATTTCTTGGAATCCACGATAGTGACATCCCGTTGCTCCCAACTTCTTCGATTCTATAGCCCAGGCAACAACTTGGGAAGTTTACCCCCTTGCCAATATCTTACACGACTGATTAACTCCATTCAGGCATTTACAGTTGGAGGGCCTGCGCTTTTTTGTTTGATAATTGCTCTAATCTCCGATCAGATCATATCTAGCCTGACTGGGCTGATAAATATGAAAATTAAGTTTTAGCATATTTGAGCTTAAACCAATAGCATTTCTGAATGCTGCATGATCATGTTTCGTTTTTAAATCACCAAAATCCCCCATCTACAACAGAAGTTAAGACAATTACCGGAATCTATTCTGTCCCAAACGGATCACCAACGCACTGGGTTTGACTGTGTTCATACGCTTTCGGTAATAATGTGCAACTACCATATATTTCCTTTGAAGCCTGGGAGATAATTGGCCTGTTTGTTACCATACGGGGCAAAAGATTGAGCTGGGCAGTTAACAATTAAAAGAGCCAGATGTTATCCCACGTTCAGCACCCCTCACGTCTGGAAAAGTTGCTGAACGACAGAATGCTGAAATGCCATGCATATACCAGTAGCCTCAGGAAAGTCATTGCCACGTCACTAAAAACCCTAGACTTCAACTCGTGTACCCAAGGCTGAGTGGTCTACTGTTACAGTTGGGCCAGGTTTGAATAACGAAGGGCGTAGTCGTAGTCTTGTCTGGGTCAAAAAGTGGCCAGCCATAACTAAAATCATTATCCTAAAATTTTGAGAAAATAATTTTCACGATGTTATGACCAAGAAAAAAATAAAAATCGGTGAACAACTTAGACTGAACCAACACCTTTACATGGCAACTGACTTCTGAAAGACTTTGACTTGCTGATTACGTTTTCCCTCTGAGTTTACAGATCTGAGCAGATCAGCGGCAAAGCAGTCAAGGGCTGTCTGGATTTTCCCAAGTCAGAAGCTTTTTTGGGGACGGGATTGCTGCAACTAGAAAATCACGTCAGGTCAGTAATTTGTCTGAAGACAACCATCAACCTTTTCATGGCGGCTGGTCGGGTGACGGGCCAAGTCAGGAGGCAGACCGGCCTCCCGTTCAGTAACGTTAGGACCTCGCTATAAAGCAATTACGCGAGATTGCCGTGTATTTCAAATACAAATACGTGACTTTGACTAGATTTTAGCTAGGTCCTAGCGTAGGTCCTAGCGTCTACTGAACGCACGCCTGCTCTACACTTTGCAAGTGTGAGGCTGGTTTGCCAGAGCAGAGTAACAATTATCAATGTCAAGGTCAAGACTCAAGAATGACTTGATGACTACCTTTTCTATCAAAGCCTGAATTTCTTCGTCTGCGTTTTTTTCCTCGCCTGTTCCTCCGCACATCATTTTTGGAACCGCTCCGTTATTTCACATTAACAACAATGACAAAACCGGTCACTATGAACTCGGGCGTGGGCGGTCCACACGTCTTGTGACTGGTGATCAGCCCGAAATTGTCACAAGACTGCTGACTACCGCCCCCTACCAGTTAAATGAGATGCGAGCTCGAAAATCCGAAATAAAACTTTGCTTGAAACAGAAATCTTGTTAAAGAGTTAAAGTGAGTCAGTAAGAGTGTGTTAATACTCAGTGTACTTTTTCTTGGTGTTCGTAGCCTATGTTAATTTTGTTCACGACGTGAACAAAATTGTACATTGATGCTCTTTTGTTGGATAGTGAGCTGTCGTGTGCTTTATTTTCTGTGATATTACGTGCTTATAAAGGCAGGATAACATTGTGTGTTGCCATTTATGCATAGATTAAAAAATAAAATCTCCATAATTATAGTGCTTACGTTTCACTTGATGTAACAGTTCTATCTACGTATTAAATAAGAATAAAATCATATTATTGGTATGTAAGCACTGGTGGTTCAGTGGTAGAATTCTCGCCTGCCACGCGGGAGGCCCGGGTTCGATTCCCGGCTAGTGCACATTTTTGTTTCTTGGATATATATCCAGACCTCATTCATGTCACTCTTTTTCAATGTGGTTGGATTGAAAACAGGACCATCCAAGATTCAGGGTGTTCCATCGAAACAGGAACCCCTGTTTAAAACAGATGTAAGAACTTTCCAGCTGTGTTCTGTATATGTTTGTTAAAAATTGTCAAGAATAAAACGTAACCTAAATTATATTGACTCTGATACTTGATAAACCCAGTGCAATGAACTAGTTTTCTGTGGACTAATCGCTGTGAATGAGTAGATAATTTCAGATTATTCAATAATTCCTCCAAAATATTTTCAAAAATGAAAAACAAAAATATTATTTCGACTTTCCAGTGCCATTGTTGCTTGTTTTGTTGTGACATGTACTCAACCTCGTGGAAGAAGAACACTTGATTGAAGAATTGGAGGAAAGAAGTGGCCAATAGGTGACGCAATATTTCACGACGCCGAAAGTCGATGCTAAACTTAGCACCAAAACTTTAGCAGCAGAATAACATAGAACGCCAATCCGTCATAAATTGTCTAAAATTCTCAGGTAACGACATATCGCAACAACTAGGCCTACTATGAATAGGAAGATTTATTTTTCCGATCAAAAATTTTGAGTCGACAGAAAGTGTGGGAATGGCCGGTGTAGCTGTAGCGGCGTCCCCGCCGCCGGGGTGTCCTCAGTTTCTCCGATTCCCTGTGTTCCCGCTGTTCACTAAGGCCTGGACCAGGGTTCGAGGTTCGTGGGCTTGGGTTAGCTGTTTTGAAGGTGCGAGAGTGTATTTCGACACCTACTGGATATCTGTTTTACACTGGCGTTCCTCGTGTGTCCGGCGATGCCGGCCGGAAACACCCTGAGATTACACAGCGACCTGGCGGGACTGCTGGACTGCAGAGAATATAGGTATCTATGCTGGAAGCAATGGAGGCTGACAACATGGGACTCTTCTGGTGACTCGAAGCGCCACCTAAAGCTATACCAGGAGTTGCTTAGTCTACACAGTGGGTGACATCAGACTATAGCTGTCTATAACAGTTCGACTTCACGATAAGACCCTTTTACCATGCGATTACGCCTAATGTGTGTAAAACAAAAGTTATAAAGTGCCTCCTCGGCTAGATGCCACTGGTATCTGGTCCCATGTGAATCAGTCGCTACTGATTAAGTTGTCGGAAAATCTCTCTCTCTCTCTCTAGTGTCACGGTAATTACCCATGACGCCGCAACATCCGTCAAGCACCTTTGTATATCGCTCCATTCAGGAGCCCCACATCAGTTTTATTTGTTGTATTCTTGGCTTGTCTCCATGCATTACTCTGTGATTCGTTCTTCGAACTGCCATGAAGCTGCTGTTCTGTAACGCGGGTGGGTTACTAGGGTCCGTTGCTCTCGGCAAGGCCTTTAAGTTGACCGATGCACCTATAAGCCCTTGGGTGGTCCTCATAGGGCAGCCGGTTGTATGCCGGGTAACGGAATGTCGTCATGAAACCTTTCGCCGCTTTTTTATTAGGCTATACAAGGACCCACTCCAAACCGACCCATTGTTTTTTTTATTAGAGTGTAGCCATGATTTATATTACACGTATTATGCAGTTCGAATGTACACCAGCAACTGAGTACGAAAACTACCATTCACAGCGTATACAAACCTCACACCCCGCCGCACTGGGATCAAATATCTAGATTTTCAACTAAACAGTGAACCTACAAGAGAAGATCTATTTTCAAATTCAGTTTTTCATAAAAAACAAAGTTTTTCAACTTTAAAACACTGTAATTTTGATCTCAACTGAGGGGAGGTGAATTCTTTAGTCTACTTTTATGTTAGTTAAACAGAGTATGAGATAAATAATATCCGGTGCTCCATTTTTCACAAATGAAAGTAGAGTGAAATGAAGCGTCACAGAAGTTTTTTCAAAAAAGAACAAATCGAACGTATGCCAAAGTGTTTAGGATACGAGGACAAAGCCAATAAAGATGAATTATGTCGTCATTTCGCTCAT
The DNA here is from genome assembly GCA_002633005.1 of Phoronis australis. NCBI lineage: Eukaryota > Metazoa > Phoronida > Phoronidae > Phoronis > Phoronis australis. The sequence continues at coordinate 549,721 of NMRA01000232.1, read as the reverse complement.
TTTGTCTCAAAAGTTGAACACCATTATAATGTACGAACATTTACTTGTAATGTTAAACCTATACTACAAAAATTGTATGTCCTAAAGTTAGGTACAAGATGTGCAAATTCTTAAGAACATCTTTAATAGTGTAAGAGTTTTTAATCGAAAAGACATGTTAGATGTAATTATTTATTACAAAAATAGGGAGACTTCTAATTTAGTGATGAAAAATCATAATAGTCGTGAGAAGGTCCGGACTGTTGCTAGATGTAATGTTGTTTATAAGTTCACTTGTCCCGCGGTCGAACTATTTCGTCCTCACGAGAAACAAAACTACATTGGGCATACAGTCTGCTCCTTGTCGCGACCACTTTCAATGCATTTGCAAAATGGCTCTATAAAAGACCATTTTCAAAACGTTCACGGTCGCAAGATAACTCGTCAAGAGATCGCTGACAACACAGTCATTCGCTACATTGCGAATGATGTACACAGGATACGAACATTAGAGTTGCTTCTAATAATGTTCGAAAAACCTAACTTGAATGAGCAGCTAACTAGAACTCGACGGGCTCTATCGTTATAATTCGGTGTGTCTATATACAGTATATGTGTGTGTGTATGTGTGTGCGTGCGGGCGGGCGTGCGTGCGTGTGTGTGTCTGTGTTTATATCGTCATAGTTTGGCGTGCCAATTTCACGTGTTATATTGCATTTGTCATTTATGATGTGCGTTTCACTGTGAACTAGTAGTAAATACAAGCCTGAAGATGAGATATGTGTCTCGAAATATCGCTTTGTATATAATGTTACCTAATGATGTCTATTGGATTTTTATTGCACTATTGGGATGTAAACACAAGATTTCGTTTTAGAGAGTTTGAAAGAACCGAAATTAAACTCGTAAAAACAGAACAAAGTCGTGTCAACAATAATTGTATGTGATAGTCTAAATTGAAACCGGTTTTCCCACTTGACGTCAGATTTTGTTGCCTATGATAACCGTTACTTTTAAGTGAGTGTAGACTTTTTATTTGAATGCTCACTAAATAAGACTCTTAAGGAATTGGGAAGACTTGGAATAGTAACAAGCACATAAAATAGGCCGAAGGAATCCAAATAGATTGTAAAATTTTGTAATTAGTGGGAAATACAAATTTCACACAAAAGTTTTGGTAAGACAGAAATTCACCACTATCCAAAACATCACGTGCCCAGATAACTCCTTTCTCGTACCATCGTTCGAAACAAGTAGCATTACCACCAGTAGGAAACTTTGAGTTATACCATAACGGCTTCGACATGAAATCATGTTTTTCTTATTTAATTTTGCAGATAACCTCACTGGCATGTAAAAACACTTCTTTCTAGAAAATGTTAGGTACAATTTGGCGCGGAATGCTTGAAAATGGAATCACCAAAGTGCATCAAATTGTGTGCTTTCATAAATTGATTATGACTGTATTCGGGAGCAAGTTTTCCGATGTGCAATATTGAATAAATACACGACTCTTGTCGTTATGAACAGTCTTTATTCCGTTCCGTTCGTATGCTCGAAATAAAATTCCACACTCCAAAGGACATTGTTGAAGCACGTGACCAAGAGACATGATTAAAAATCCTATATTTCGAGACATACTTGTTTCATTCTCAAGTGGAACCGAACAAAATGACGCAGTTATACCACCACAGAACATAAGCTGAAGACCTTGAGAATGAGACACGGCAGGTGTGAAACACTGCAAAAAATGGCAAATGAAGGGGGTTATGAAAAACAAGTCGTTGCCATGACCCTTCTTTGTAGTTGTCCATGAAAACTTTAAACTCTTAATGAAGGATCCAACATGCAATCTTCATGTTACAACCTGCCTTAGATACATGTTGTAGGCTATGATGGCTCTACCGATTCTATCAATCGTAACCTGCCTTAGATATATGTTCTACTATGGTTCTACTGATTATATCAATCATTCCCCAAAAATGACAAATCAGATTAACAAACATGACTTAGCTCTGTTAATAGTGGACGACGTCCCTCTTGAGTACAGATCTTTCTGAAGAATGAGTCAGATCTGTAAGATTGTGGACGCATTTGTCCATCTAGTTTTTAAGTTTATAAAAGATCCAGTCAAGCACAATGGTTGAAATTCCAAAATACAGAGAATGTTTTTCACAGACAGAAAGTTTTGAAGATGGATGATCGTATCCGGTGGAAACAGTGAACCTTGACTTGTTTTTAATTGAAGATTACTCAATTGATTGAAAAGAAGGGCGAACTGACAAAAAAAACTCAACAAGTCCACTTTAAAACACTTGCTCCTAACACTTAGGCGTGCGGCCGATTTGCAAAAAAAACGTTTGAGACCGAAACTTAGTTCGAACAGAGACGCATTCGTCTGAATACGCGTACAGGGCGATTGTTTGTACGCTAGGTGTCGGAGGATAAACGCGGTGTATGTGTAACGTTATTATATGACGGATCCAAAATGTTTTTTTACACAGGAAAACGTTGTGGAACAAAGGGTCCATGTTCACAACACACACATCTAGCGGTAGACGTGGTTCGTACATAATTATGAGATTGCGAGTGTAATTAGGACATCATCATTAACAATTGTTCTCATTAGTTTTTCAGTAATGAAGCCTAGTTATTATGTAACTCATGAGCAGAGAAACGAAAACAATACATGAGATACACGACGGTGATCGGAGGAGGGGGGAGAGAGTCAGCAAAGTATGGACAATGTGATATTCTGTGACTACCTGGGGTGGAGTTGGTGCCGACTGGGAATATTGTGGCAGCATGAGGGCCATACTAGCTACGCATTGACGCATGCCTAGCAGAACGTCTTATCTTTGTTACAATCTAGAAAATGCACTTCAAAATCTCAAAACGAAATGTTTTGCCAAGGATATATACCCACAGCAAGGCATCCACCTGTACGTGGGACAGGCTGCCGCGTCTATAAGGTAAACACTTCAGTAAACAATTTACTTCGAAAAAACGCATCATTTTGGATACTGACACACGGGCCTAGACAAGCGCATATACAAGCACAGTAATCAGGTTGTCTTCAGAATGAGGCTTTTCTTCTTTCATCCCGTCGAAGTGCATTCTAAAGCGGTTTTGAGCATCGGAAAATGTTGGGCAAATTACGCCCCTCCTCCCTAAAGTAAAATTATTAATTTCGTTTTGGTTGCCTATGCCTTCACGCAGGCCTACACGCAATATCACGCTGGCCTACATCTACATAGTCACACAACTCACCAAAAGAGGATGCTTTGGGTGGGTGACAATATATGTGACCGTGACATCGCAATGTGACAGCATGTATTGTCGCACTCGACATATATGGTCGCCCGCGGCTCAGGCCACAATATATGTCGAGTGCGAAAATATGTGCCACAAGAGTCGGCAACTGAGAAAGGTAAGTTTTTGACTTATGGTACGGGCCCTGCATCTGGAGAACACATTTTGCTGCAACTTAGGGTAAGCTCGGTATCAGAATAAGCGTCATATCGCCGGAGTAAACCGTGGCGAGCCTAAATCGGGCCTGATATCGGAAATCGATATATGAACCAGCCCTATACATGTTAATTGTAAAGACAGTTAAGCCCAACTACAAGTTAAGAGTAAGCGTGTTTCGTTGGAGCAGCGTCAAACTGACCTATGTGCGCCCCTTCAAAAGATTAAATTTAACGCCTGATAAAAGAAAAGGAAAAAATCAATTTATATTTTTTCTAAGTTTAAGTTGAATTACACCATTGCTTATTCTGTCCGAACCCAGTTTTGATTTCGTTATAAAACTGGTGTTGTCTTCTTCCTTACTCAATTTAGAAGTGATCTCTGAGTTCCAGACTAAGCTCATAAAATTTCAGGTCAGGCTACGTTGAGCTTGGTATGAAGATGGAACGACCTCTCAGTTCTTCCAAGCCCAGAAATCACACCTATATGAACAATTTGAGACTAATTTAACAGCAGTTAGTTGTCTGAATTAATTTTGTGGAAGTATGGGTTTAATGATCCAAGATACTTTTGCAACTAATGTGTGTATCCCCATGAAAATTCTATACTGGAGCAATTCCGACTGATTTTCAAAACGTCAGGTAAATTAAATCACCTTTAATGATTCAATTAAAACATTGCTTTTGAAATTATGTGTACAATTTATATGTGTATAAATGCATTCTTGCTTTCGTACCAACCTCACTACTCATCTCAGATGAGTGAGCTTAGAGCGAGGGGACGCACAAATACTTCTAGGATAGCTACGTGTAAACTTTCAAAGAGACTTTGAAATGGACGTGATGTCGCATAATAAATGCCTTACTGCATTACCAACTACGATTGGTGACAAATTTGTAGTGAAAGCCTACTTGTCAATTGAGATTTTGCATCACTGTTCAGATGATCACCTCAGAGTCATACGAATGTTCATAGTACCATTAAACATGTGTCTGGTTGTGATTCATGGACACGCCTGACCGAATGAATGATGTTCAACTATTTTGAACGTGCGTTACGTTGCAATATCTTGTTCCACTTTTATATCTGCATGGCTTTGCGTGTTTGCTAACAAATGTATGATGCTGTGGTAAACAACATGGGCTGCGCAAAGGCGTCAGATTGCTTAGGAAGTTTTTGTTCTCGTTAGTTTCGTCGCATTCCTCATTTCCCTTAGCTTCGCCTTTAGTAATGAGGTGTCAGCCTTATAAAACACATGTTACGTTCACCTCCTTTCTAAGGCCTGCCTTGATTGCACTGGAGTAAAACTCAAGTAGGTTATTATCTGAAGTTCTGCTGTTTGAATACTCAACTAATCATTCGTGGTCCATTTGTCCAGGACTCCAGTCCTCATATGCCAGCAGCTCTATTTTCTCGAGAAATGCTATGAATCGAAATTTGATTTTTTTCGTCATACAGGTGTTCAAAAATACGTATCTCGTACATAACTGGAAAATAGGATGCAGGGTTGTGGATACGAATTGCGGAATTCGTTATTTCATTGAAAGCGCTTCGTTTGCCATCAATGATCGTAACATTTACGTTAGACAACGCTTTGCTTTTTGCCAGGAAGTTGTTCCATATGTCTATACATACAAACGCTGAATTACTTGCAGTTATTTTCACAACAGTGCAATTGTTATCTACAGTGTTTGAGATTCGTATTTTGTTTTCAGCACCCGATCATACATATGCATCATCATCATGCGAGCCCCCCCCCATTTGGCGAAGTGGGTAAAAAAAGTCCGCCTCAGAGAAACAAAAAGTCCAGGAAAACGAGACAAAAGTCCACTAAAAAGGTGCAGACGCACAGTTCACAGACCTGAAGGTGATACCCCGTTTTAAAGTCCTCATGCGCGCACCCAGCCTTCGATTTGCGGGGGCTTGAATTCCCGACGTTGTGGACCATTTGCCAAACAAAAGAGCGGGCGGACTTAAAAAAGCGGGAGCAACTCTGTGAATTGCGCGTTTGCGCTTATTTAGTGGACATTTGTCCCATTTTCTACTTTTTGTCTCTCGGGGGCGGACCTTTTTGCCCACTTTGCCAATGGGGGGGGGCTCATTCGATCCCCCTGAGCCGCCCCCCCCCCCCTGGGTGCGCGCATGATGCTCCTGTGCTTTTTTGATAGCAAAAGGTCTACTTTGTAAGAGATTCGAGCCTCCCCTGATTAAAGGCTGGGTGCACGCATGATCATATATATGGCATGTTTCACACATTTTTATCACGGTCTCATTTAGATTTGAGGACTGGCGTTCGCGCATGTATGCAAGTTTTGTACTTATACATAAACCTGTACATATGGTGCTCAGTTAGCTTTTCAACACCTTTCGCAGCCGTGGCTATTAACTAATGAGAAAAGCCCACATAACGTTTTACTGTCAACGCTGATTCCACATATCCCTTTGAAAATCTTTCATTAACACAGACAAATGCGATTTACCTGTGCTTAACACGTCACGGCGAATGCTAATACCCTAGTTGTCCGGTTGATCGAGAACGCCCACATTCAGCTAAACGCCCATTCCCAATTTACAAAATCTGAGGCTGGGTTACAAGAAATTCGAACCTTATTCGGCGTTGGGAAAGTTTTTGTGGACTGGCGTCAAGTGTACTGTTGAAACAGCATCGTGGCGCGTGGTAAATGCGGCGCAGTAGTTGCTATGCAAGCAGGCCTCGGCGTGCATGACTTGTCGTGAGATATCGCACTGTATGACAATTAAGCAAAGAGTATGATTACCCTTTGACACAGCGCCAACTATACTGAAAAGTGGCCCTGTGGAAACATGATGAACGAGAGAGGGAATTCCGTGTGTGAGGGGCATCAATGCACATGCTTGGTCGAAAGTTTATTGAACACATCGCCACCACTTACACTGTGCTGTAGTGGGGGGTAGGCTCATGTAGGCGCAGCCAACCACCTTTTTTTTGGCATTTGAACGTAGCGCCTACGCACCGTAAGTTGCGTTCAGTGCTCAATGTGATACGGTGGGCTTTGGGCGCCTACTTACCTCTAATTTTACCACTACACCACTGCAGTGTACTTGATTGGTCTTAGCCACGGGATCGGGGTACCTTTGATTTTGTTTACTTCGATCACTGGCCGTTTTAATAAATTGCAACAAGTCAAAGGTGGTCGCCATACTCGGTACCAGTAAACTGAAAGGGGTTTCCCAGATTTCAACCAATGGTAATGACTGAATGTTATGACGTCGGTTTAACCGATGAGAAGTTATTAAAGTCATTCCGCAGTGCTACTTTTCGTAAGTGTGTAAGAGTATGATCACACTAGCTTCCTTTGCGAGATTCTACGGAACTCAGCTGTGGTTTACTTGTCTGGACAAATGCTTTCAAAACTAATGACACGATTTCTGACTGAGGTGACAACTTTGTTGGAAATTCTAAAAACTCTAATCGTGTTCAAAACACTACGGACAGTTATTCTTGCTGAGTAGAGATGTGAAGATTGTAGTTTTTCTGACCACTACAGATCAATAAATACTGACCTTCATTGTCATTTTGAAATTGACAGTATTAACTCCCCGGCTACTCGGTGAAAGCGTTGACACAAACAACAATGCAATCGGCCGGTTTATTAAAACGCTTACATGACACAACTGTTAAACAAATTTCGATTTATTTCGTCATGGAATACAATTGTTTGAATTACAGTGGCACGCTAGCTTTGTTGTAACTTATTTAATTTAAATCAAATAGCCAATGTTTTTATATTTGCCTGCGCTTTTAATAATAATTTACTGGAATACAGGCAAATAAAAAACACAAGATATTCATTCATTCATGCATGCTGACAAACGCACTGGTCCCAGCTATACCCCAATGTTTACATTGTATTACAATTGGGCGCCAAGTTGTTGCGGTCGTGATTTGTTTTCATTTGTCGTCAGCATTATTCAAACGGTAACTTGTGCACGAACAAAAGTTAACCAGTCAAGTGGCATCCACGGTGTCAAGATGATGCGGATCTGTTGACGTTTGGAATGGCACTTTTTGCTAAATTTGTACCTGAAGCAACTATACCCATAAGTGGGACAAACTGCGGCCAACTCCACACGCGAAAGCGCACAGGACACCGAGGATGTGAATAGTGTAACTTACGTTCTCCGACAAATTTTGTTGAAATATCATTTTAACATACGCCACATCTCAGGTAAAAAGTAAGCCAGAACAAGACAAAATATGATAAATTAGTAACTCGTGTATTTACAATGTTGTAATAAATTAAAACAAGCTTTCATAATACTTTACAATGTAACATCCAATATTGTTTTTATTATGATTCCCTATCGCGTGAAAACTCACGGGTGTCCAAATAGAGATTCGATAAAATTATATTCGACGAATGACGTCATACCGGGTTTAATGTGACAATGTTTGTCATGTAATGACACTGAATGCTACTTCGAAAAGTTCACAAAAACAACAACCTTTCATGTTTTCCATGAATAATTTCACTTGTTTGACTGATCAATGTTTAAACTATAGCAATGCTCTCTCTTTTCCACCTAATGTCGATATTCTTATGACGTCATCAAGATTGTGCGGGAATGGTGACGGTTGGAAAGATAGCCTCGATTCTTCTTGGTATCTGGAAATAGAAAAAGAGCAAACATGAACCTGATGCGCTTAATAAAAGTGCTTCATCATTATTGACTTATCAAAGCCGGACGACTATTCAGCTATCCATTTCGGTACAAATTAACGCCACCGCACTCCGTGTTATTGAGCACAAATGACAATTTTCACATATTACCGATTTTTGATGATTTTCTCGCTGCTAGAACCCATTATTGCCTTACAACTGACACTGCTAGAATAGATAGATTAGCTTCACTAGGGCATACGGTGGACCTGTTTCTCAGCGATAAATACAACACTAGGTTGTTAAATTCAGACGATGACAAAATCGTGTTGACACAGGTTTGTAAGAAACAATATTTTTCATTTGTCGACAATTTTACGAATACATGTACATTGTCTACTGGCCTCTTGCGTGGACTGGACACTTCGATTCGTTGTGTACGCCAACACTGTAACCTTTCCTTAACCTAGATGGGACACTCAGTTACCATGATGAAGAGTCATCGTTGAAAACTATTAGTTTGGTTGATGTTTTGGTCGCACGTAAAGTTCTTGGTACGTGAAGGAAGTAAAAACATTAAGGGCTAATATTGTCTCACTGAGCCGGTATGAAAATAAACTTTGCACTGCAATACACTGTGATGTGTTAAAGAACATATTATTAATTAAATATTTACATATATATTGACTCTAACAATTTTGTCGTATGTTTATAGGTATTTTCAAATAGCTCGCACATGTTTAGAGCCATAAACGTTTTGCCAAAGTGCGTGAATGAGTCTTGGTTTTGAAAATATCTCGTTTTACAGCTAATCCACTTCAGCCAGTCTACCAATACTCATCTTATCATAAGTATTAGTAAACCCGCTGTATACCAGATCTGCACACAACGCACACGTAGAGCAAGTGCAGAAATGTAAACGAACTGTTCGGTGCACTTTTGGGATAAGAAACGGCTACTTAGTACTTTGCATAAGAAAATCGGAAATTAGAATCCCTTGTTTGTCGTGTATTGTTCAATGGTATGTACGGATATTTGATGTTTAAACTGAAGCATATTTGAGGTGTTAATAAGTACTTTTGGAACCACAGCGTTATGTTCACGCCCACATCTTTTGTAAACGGTTCACCGAGCGTTTAGGTTGGGGGCGTGTTAAAAACGGTATTCATTGTGTTAACGCAGTTGGCGGCACCCATTTTTCCCGCAAATGCATGCCGTTTTAATTTACATTGTTGTCTTGTCTTTCATTGGCAGGATTGCTGTTTGGATGCAACCAATTGGGTGTGGATCCGGTTTCTCGCAAAATGGTTGTCTTATCTCTGACAGTATAAGGAACTTTTCCGGGAAGTGTCGCTGAAGATTTGCATTTGCAATAATCTCTAACTGAACACGTGCGTTATCTCTAGTTCTCAATACACAAAGTGCTGAAACCATAAAGTGGCAATGCACGTACAGTGGGGGCAAAACCAGACGAAAATGCGTACATGCTGGATGAAGATTAGACCGAAGCATACAGGAATCATTGATTACGAGACAAACTGTAAAGCAAATGTCACTGCATTGTTGGAGAAAGTGCTGTCTTTTGGGGTGTCATTAAGAGTTGCATATTTTGTCATAAAAGCGGGCTTTGCTGTAATAATGTACTAGTGTGAAAAAGTCACATTTGAATATCTGTCCCTGTGAGAAGTTCAGTCGGTGGACCAGCTACACAGACAGTTAGTTATCGAGAATTCTCCCATCTCTCTTCGTTATACTCGTTAACATGTTCAAATCACATCTGCGCACCAGTTTTAACGTCACGAGCGCTACGTGACTCCTAATTACAACGCTGCCGACGTGTGGAACGGGCACGTACACGACCGGCCTCGTTTTTATTGCGAAGAATTGGGAGTACACCGAAATTTAGACAAATACTTCTGGTCGGTAAAATAAAGACATGCTACATGATCCGGAAGACCTCTGGTATTTTTATGGCTTCAAATTTCACTTCGGAAGTGAACTTTATCTGGGCTTCTAGGGACTTCCGAGGGATAATTTGAGGTTACGAAAACAGCCGAGGTATTCCGAATGGTGCTGCAAATAATGGAATATGTTGGATGCACTGGAACACATATTGAGCTAGCACTTGTTACTAATTAATGAAATCAATGTAATAATTTGTATTAGAACCATGATGGATGTTCTTGTTAACGTGGCCTTTTTGTAATGTTAGACATAAAAAGTAACAATGAATTCAGGAATCTTTCCTTTCACATTTTGATGATAAAACACTGATAATCAATAAATACAATATATAAAAAGCTATTCTATTTTCAATGTTGTGGGGGTGCAAATTTTTAACTACCTGTTCGTGAAGAGACAACAAAAAGTCAACGTAAACCTCTACTTTACCAGCTAACCTATGCAGTGTCTGTAGGATTAGTCTCAAGAATGTAATGTCGAGTAATGGTTTGACATCAGAATTATTGCAACCCCCCCGGAAGTGTTAACAATTGCTGGCTGCGACAGATACCAGGTGTCCATTTTAAAGATATTCGCCCCATATCTTTTTAGACGAAAACTTCATGAGTTACATTTTAACGCAACAAAGCAAAGCTTAAACCAGTCACGTGTTATGCCGGGTAGACTTAGGGATGACAAACACTAAAACCACGTAGCCGGTATGTTGTTTGGCTTCTGAAATAGTGTTCTTACAAAATCTTTGTTGCTCCCCGTCGCGAAATACCGATTTTAAACTAGAATTTTATGTTCAATTGTCTGTAAACTAATAATGATGATGCATCAGAAAGAGGGCGAAAGAGTTGAAAAATATCGACTTCAGTTTTCACTAAAAAGTGAAAAAACGCAAACATAAGTAAAACCAAGAAATTAAATTAGGAAAAGCATGGCTGGAGAAAGAGCGGTTGAAGTTGAGAACAAGGGAATTTGAAGAAGAAAATGATGATCGAGAAGAAAAAAAAGATGATGATGATGAAAAGGGAGCAGAAGGCAAAGGAAGTAGAGAAAAAGTCGAAGCAGAAAGGATTCACTTGGTAATTGTTTTAGTAAAAGAACTAAAAGGAGAACAGCAACAACGGAGGAGAGAAGGAATCTGGAAATGAGAAAAAGACGATAAAGAATATCAAGACGAGAATGAAAAAACTCGGGGGACAGAAGGTTATAGAGAAGGAGCATAGGAAATTTAGTAGAATTGAAGATCATCAACTAATTAAGAAAGTATCAACAATCAGGAGATAAACTTACTTCCGGTCAGCTTGGCACACAAACCATTCCACAGCACTGGTAACTACAGACTTTCCCCGGAGCACAGTCGGAATCTTCTAGGCATCCTACTGTGAAAGCGCATTGGCAACTGAACATTTGAGGATTGAACCGTTTAACAAGTCTGTGTAAAGCTGTGTCTAGTTGTTGTCTATTTTGTGCTCGAAAGAGAGTCCTGCTTTCTGAGGAAATAGCTGAAAAGACAAGAAAAGGCATTTTTTAAGAGTCGAATCTCATGACCTGACATTGTTAAAAGATCCCAACTCCAAGAGTCACTCCATCGATCTATTTAAACATTTTCAGTTTTAAAAGTGTACTGCGTATGTCGAAATTGACGTGTAAAAAAACGGTTACACCATTCCAGGCACGACGTAGGAGAAGTCGCAATGTGGACGGAAGTTATCAAGGTTTACAACGCTGAAGACTCGCAAAGTACTGAAAGAGCCGGCAGTTCGTTATTGCTTGATAGCAGGCGTAGCGCTTAAGGTTATGTTGGACCACAGAGAAATGTGTAATTTTGGCCAGCTTCCGAACATCATATCTCAGAAATGGCTGATGGCATTCATATAAAACATTTAGACATAATCCTTTTTTTCTGTGTTCTCCAATACGCAAATAGGAATTGTTTTCAAAATGCTCTGCTTTTGCATGAGTGCTATCAAAATAGGACTTATAAGACTTTTATGATTTTTTCAAGATGCATAAAACGAAAACGAAACAACGATTTAGAAAACTATAACAGCGCTTCTGAGATTTCATCTTAGTTCAATTATATCATCCGAAAGTTGGTCACGTGACTGATCCTGTTGTTTTTGCCACGAGTGCACCTTTCTTTTTTAACTAAATTTTCCTAAGATGAAAGCAAGGTTGCGTGACCTAATAAGTGGCACATTGGTATAAAGCTAAAAGTCAAATTCTACAGAATTTCTACAATTCATAGAAAATATACTCTTTTGCTGATTTAAATTCTGTATTTGACAAAAAACTTGTCGATAAGGTCTTACGTAACCTTAAGATAATCCGCCAGGTCTCAAGAAATCACGAACACTCTGTTCTTTCCAATCACCCTTAATTTGACTTAATCACAATTTGAGACCAACTTCATATTTTTAGAGGTCAAAGGCGAAAATTAATTTTTGGGATGCAAGGAGGGCTTATCGCTTTAATCTAGTGACATACACGAATATGCCAAACATGTCATAGAAAGAAAAATAATTCTATACTACTAATTAGCTATGGAGTTTTGTCATTAGACAAGAGGATTATGATTATAAAATGTCTCTATATGTTAATTACGATCCATCTGTTTGTGCCGTGTCCAAGACATTTTAATGAGGGCGGAAATGCTTTACTGTCACAAAATAGCACATTGCACACCGCTGACTCCTCGTTAATTACCACGGTACCTACATTTAGATTACAAAGTGTAAAATTCAAGCTTTTTGGTGCACATTGTACCGAGAAATGTCGGAATGTTGTAAAATCTGTTTTGTATTTCGTGAAATTTCTTTCCCTATTCGTTTCCAATGGAAATCTACGTACAACGCGCGCGGGTTCTCCCGCCCCCGCAAATCCCCTACAGAAGGTGCAGGTGATTTGTTTACTATCGGCCGATGCCAGTGCCTTCCAATATCGTATGGAAAATGTGTTAGCGCATTCCAACTTAATTCAGGGGAAGTTCCTGGTATAAATGTTACGCGCTCCAAATCTCAAATCAGACCTCTAATTAAACAAGCCAAGTCAAGTATTTCGACAGTATTTTAACTCATTAATTCCTTCTGCTCACTTGGAAAAAAATGAAACAAGATCGTCAATTTCACGTCCATTTCTAAATCTGAAACAACGCCAGTAAATCATCAACGTGCCATTTACGATCTTTTCGCAAAAGTCTTTATTTCGTTTTTTTCACTATAAACACTAATGCGGAATCGTTAAGAATCAGTTGCAGTTGCCTAAATATCGCTGGTGTTCAGCCTTATACTATACGTATGTACATTTTATTTTAGTGTTCAAAATTTTTAATGAAATCTTAATGTGGCTACATTGGAAAACATGTTTGTACGTGACAACTTATTTTCAGGAAAAATAAAGCTCAGTGATTGACCGATCGGGTTCAAACGTAGCTGTCAACATGCTAAATTTTAGTTTTGAGTATTCGCTTTGAATTATTGCAATATTGGCGTAGAGATGTAACAAACATAGCTTGACCCATATGTCATCGCGAGAAGCAGCCAGATTTGTGATAGGTACATAATTAAACAATTTCTTTAAAGTTTACTTCGTTTAAGGCGATATTTCATTGCAGGGGATATTTTCGTTAATTGCAATGTAAAATGAAACAGTATCAAATATAGAAATTAGTAAAACACGTACAGGTGTAGTTACATGAATACGGTTTGTAATGTTTAGAACAGTTGTTTCGCTGTGTGAGAACCATTTCTTCTAAGTACGTCTCGTTTGTTCACGCTTATTGGTTAACTGCAGCTCTCAATTGTCAAGGCGGCTATTAAAAACGCCTCAAATTCTCAAAAACGTCCAATATTCCCAAAATCTGGTTATTGGTGATCGATTAATTTTGTTGTAATGAACTTGGGACAATCTGTCATAATATTAATAATGTTTTGGTGTATTAACTAAGTTAGCGGGTTGCCGTCGTATGTTGAAAATTAGGTTAGGGATTACGTTATAACTAAACCCGCAAATTGCATAGCATATTTTGGTGATTAATTAACAATAATCAATTATAATACAACCTCTTTATACGAACACCGGGGCTGTACAGCCCAGGAAGTGTGAGAGTGGTGTCGAAAGGCTTATTTGTTTGCATCATATATACATAGACAATGCTCAACTCAAAAGGGTTGATTTACCGACTACATAATTACCGTAAACCGATAAAAACGAATTTAATATATAGATCGTTATCACGAGTGAAAGATCACACCTTCTCAAAACGCATCTTATTGGATTGTTGGTATACCGTTCGTCTAAGCTTCATTCATTTTTCTTGAGAGTGAAGAAGCTAATGTTTTGTGCAGGTTTTAGTCGTACTTTATTAAGTAGAAAATGTCTAACTCAATTAACACGCAGGTAATCATGAAGAATAAGCTGGCATATGGTATAACATTGTGCAAGACTGGTTACCATGGTTCGTTAGACTAAAAGCTCCCCGATATATTATCTTCCATTTCTTATGGAATGACGACTCCTGTTTCTGCACGTTACCTCAGAGACCCTAAAATTTGTACACGCTTATAACTAATAAAGTCTAATTTTAAAAATACATACAATATGCTGTGATAACTCGTCTGTTCTATGTGTCATCCATGAAGTGTTATTTTCAATCATAGTGCATCAATGGGAATCATTTGATTCAAATGTTCCCTTGATATAGTACGCCTAATCCTGAGATACGCTGTCTTTCGCCATTAGCAGTAGCTAATCTGGCTAGGTCTAATTGAGTTAGTTTCATAAAGAAGCGGTTGTAATTTAGTTAAAAGCGTGTTGCTTTTTCACTTGTAAGCCCGTGCTGGACGTAATCTCAGATTTGGTGGCATTAACATAACATAAAAATACACAACTATTGTATGATGAACAAAAAAGATTATGTACAACCAACTTTAGCCATGGTATCAAAATTAGCCAATATGAGGCGCAGCTATCTGGTTAGAGACATCACACCATGGTGCCGGGATTTATTTCAAGTTTAGAATACAGACGTTGTCGTTTGTAAATCCTGTATCAAAATAAAACTCCAAACTGTGAATACCCTTTATTCCAACAATGAAAAAGTGAAGACAATTCATACTAAACTTGGATTCCAATAACTAGTTTTGTTCTTGTTTGCAATGTTTTCCTACTTAAAACATAATGTTTATGAAAACACGGAAGTAACATTCTTTGGCGATTCAGTTATTCAACAGCCCGTGATGTTCGAACTACCCAGAAGGTGTCGTTTTGGATTCGAGAAGTTGGATTATGAATAAATTACTAAGTTGGTCAAAACCGGTGTCACGATTTCAACTATATTTTTCTGTAATCACCTAACAAACAAAGTGAGTTGTTCCACTCCTAAAATGATTAATAGTATCATAGGATAGTCTTCGCTGACAAATTCGTAGCTGACATTCGTTCTCATGTAATACGCAATGGGAAATCTATTATCTCAGTTAATTTTTAACAATTGTTTCGAGATAATTGTCTAATTTTGAAAGATAAGAAATTACGTGTAATTCATAAATAGTTCCAAACTAGGCCTTGTCAGATTTGATTCGAATTAATTTTGTCTTTCAGTTTTGAACCTACAAACGCACCGGAGTACCAAAGCGCGTTGGTGTCAGTAATTCTGAGCAATTTGTTTCTACACTGACACTGACTGCTGTGTTTTGTTACACCAACTCCTAATCAACACGATGCCGGAAACCATTAAATTATTATAAATGGCCGTGGGTCATGACTGAAGACCTTAACCTATCAAAAATCTTCACAGCATTTAGAGAGACCTAAGCCAATTTTTGCTGCATAGTTGTGGCAAGGCTACTGGCAGATTGCGAAATACACGTGCGACAGAAATAGAACCCGGCATTCCGTGCTAACGGGGTGATGACGTGACCATTAAAGAGATTGATACACGTGCAAGCAAATGAGTTCAAATGACGAAATTGATTAATCTAATACAAAAACCTTTATGTTATTTTTTCTTATGTACATAGTAACCAGTCGCAGTTTCCAAGAACAACAAATGAATGTTAACTAAATACAAGTTCGTTAAGAATGTTAATACTTGTCTTAAAGTAAACATGAAACCCTTGAAATGTGACAGTATAAAGGTTTTGGGCAACACATTTGCTGCCATTGAATTTGTATTTCACACTTTCATTTTGATTGCTAAGCACTTCCTCGGTTTGCGCTTATCATACAACGCCGGACCTATACTCAAACATTGGTGCAATTAAATTAATTCAGTTATTCTAAAGTGACCTCAGTTTACACAAAATTGGTAAGAGTATAAATAGACTGTTGTCAGTACGGCTTTTTGCTTAAGTAATACCATTTAAAGTTATAATGAGCGCTGCTGCGCTGGAGTCAAAATGGTCAGCGTCAAAATTAGGCAAAATAAGAATCTAGTGACTGCAATTTATTAAAGTAAAATAATAACTATGACTACTACTGCTACTACTACTTATCTAACAACTCGATTTTCTGTGAAGATAGAAAATTTAAATCAAACCATTTAACTTTCGCCATGGTGTGAAAATGGATGTTCACGGTAGTAGTCATATTATCAAAACAGCGCTCACTACATCTTTAAAATATTATTTATTTTGATTTTACTTCCATTGACGTTATTTATGTCACACAACATCAATTTGCTTTAAATTGATCCACTATCATTACCAGTTACAGTAGTCCGTGCGGAAATCCAAAAGCTCTCCAGACTTCGGAATGCAGAGGGTAGTATTTCCTAAAAAATTTCATCGTCAGCGAGCACAAATTTCAATTCATTTCAAACTTCTTCTTTTGACGAGAAGAATGGGGGTGGTTCAGGAGCGGCGATGAACGGTCCCATGTGTCAGTAGGTAGGAACAGATTAAAACGAGTCCCATCAGATTTTCAAGATTATATAGCACAGGCATCTTTCTAGGAGTGAGTGTACGACCTAGAATAAATTAGTTCCAGTTGTCTCCTAGTGCACCCTAACTCGCCCCTTCGGTGAAGTCCTACCTTCAAGGTTCGCAGTCTTCCGACTGCTTCAGAGCGGAATACCCGGCTACCACTCGATCATTTATTCTAGACCAACTCCAAGGCGCGAACAGCTACTTACAAATGAGCGTTATCTCGCGTATGATTGATTTCTGTTTAGTAATTATCACTGGTTATAGGACTTGAAGGGCTTGATGAATTATTTAATTTTGATGTCAATCCTGGATATGTAAATTATAAAGCCTATGTCAAGAAGCTATCAAAAATGTTCCGAATGTGTTTACTCGTTCCAAAACCGTCAAAACTTCTGACTGATATCTGTGTGAATTTTCCGCCGATGTTTCATGGACTGCCACAGCTTGCACAAATCAGGTGAGGATTTACGTTGAAATCTCTTGCATACAAAGTATTACGTGACGTCGTGCGCACAAAGGTGCTCTACTCACCAACACGTTATTGCCGCTCATGTCGACTCAATTAAGATAATAACAGAGTCTTTTACACAGACAATTCGATGGCTTCAAATTTCCTGAACGATCACCATTTCCTAAAAGCTGCGGCTCTTTAGTCTGCTAACTACAGGTCCTCATTGTCATTGTAACAAAGTTACGAGAAAATGGTTCAATTTTAATTTGTACACTCATTTACATGGTTGAAGAATTGTAAGACAGATTAATAAATGGTATTACCCAGTGTCCACTTGATTATGACTAATATGGTAAATGAAGTTGATGATGATCGTTAATGATGTTATCGAATACCCAGTGTATTGAGCGTTTTAACAGCAACTGAATTACGGCATCCAGGCTCTCCCTGGACACTGGTTCACAATCAGTGCCGGTCGGTGCGTTTGTCGTAAAGTACCCGGCACAATGCTTTATAGCAGTCATCGCTCAAGTTTTGATTGCATTAGTTGCGAATTTGCTAACAATGTCTATTGGATAGGCACTCTGACGGCACACGGCTTCCCGGGTCGAAACTTGTCAGTAGACAATATGTTTGCGTTCAATTTAGTTATTAACAAAACAGTTGATCAGAGTCAACCCTGCTGAGAAATGAAATTTCATATTTATAAGAGGCATAATGTAAAGTACGTGTTCATGCTTCGCCAAGTGTGTTACGGAATCTGCTCAACTACACATAGAATATGCTGCAATAAAATTGATTTCACTCGTGTATTGTTGATTTAGATTCCTTTCATAAGTAAAAGAATTCAAATAAAGAAGCGAAATTCCATGGAAAGGTAACGCTGATTATTAAAGTATAATTTTGATATCGACTCTAACTTCAGTCGTTGCACAATACTGATTTACAAAAATTGATGTTCGCATATCCTGCTAACTGTAACGCAAAGCCTTCCAGCACTTTTCTATTTTGGTGGAATTATTTAAAACCTCGTTATCCTGTTGCTACTGGTAATAAATCCATTATCTCGGCTAGTTTACTTCAGCTTACACTTCAATTGTTTTCTGATTCTCGATCAACACTCGTCTTTTCCACTAATGGGCTTATGCATGCCCAATTAAGTAAATGCGCAAGATCAATGTTGGTGAAAATATTAACTCAAACAAAACGATAGGGTATGGAACTCTTACCTGCAAACAGCAGTAGCACTCCGATAATTAAAACCGTCGAATGTTTATCCATTATGAAAAATAAACAAAAACGTTTTTCTAATAATAATATATCTCGCCAGGTGCACTCCAAAGTTCCAAGTTGATTTTGTTGTCCCGATTGTTCTTCTCAATATGATCGTTTCTCTGTCTTTTCTATGTGCTGATTCGCGGCGTTCGTCAATTCCTTCACTGTCGTACGTTCGTATTTGTCACTGAACCCTCTCACTGCAGCTCTTGGATTTATAGTGGTAGCAGTGACGTCACTCGATTACTCACGATGTTCAACGAATTCTTCCGATTAAAATTGGATGCCTGCGTCATAACAGTGTTTTGTCTAGTTACCAAATACAAACTTTAGTGGTAATTGGAAGCGGTTGAACATGCTAAGTTTATAATCTATTCTAATTTTACCAATTCACGACACACACAAGCGGAACATTGTGGGTGATGTAGGATTGCTATGTGTATATTTTTAGACTAAGAGCGGTTGCTAAGGGCACTCCTGATTAACGGGTAAGAGTTTCAGAAAATATAAAGCGTCATTAACTGAGCTTAACTTAAATCTTTATTGATTCAGTTTATATTTTAAGTATATTTTTGAAAAGATACCTCGTTAATTTATATATTTTTATTGAACAATTGTTAGGTCCGTATGCCATTGAATTCGACATCAAAAGTAACGGCAGACTTTGTTACATACCTGATAACAAGCATCAAGGTTTTAGAAAATATGAACTGAGTTAGCAAATATATAATTCATATTACAATTAAATATGCATGTGGAAACTGAAGTCAAATTACCCCATGTTTACCAGTTTCAAGATTGTTTTAGATTTCGTGAGTAAATCGATAGCAAATCTCTAAACATTTCCGACAGACGTTGGTATGGTAATTGTTTATTAAGAAATCGAAACATCTGCATCTTCAAGGCTGACATAGAGAAAGGTTTGGAAAAAATAGGCAATTTTAATTTCTTGTTAACTTTTATTTCTCTGAACCATTACCTCGCTTGGGATAGATAGAAAGCGCTGGTCATGTGACGTATGAACTCAGATCTGCGCTTTACGCGACAAATTGTGGAATTCTTGGGAAACTACTGCTCAATGTGGTCAAGGAACGCCAGGTTGTACCTCAAATCGTTAACATTAGCACGACCACATTATGAGACAACGGGCTGCATATAATATATAGGGAAAACATACAGATACAAGGTAAAGTAACCGTCAAATTAACAGGAAAAAAGGAAAACCATTTGAGAGGAATTACATGTATGTTAATTTTGATGTGAGTAACAATATGTAAACTAAAACCAGATGTGTTGGATGCCGGGAACATTTTAAGGTGATGCGGCGCGCGTGTTTCTTGGGAGGTAGGCGAGACCATGAATAAGTGATATTATAGGAAACATATTCTCTGCCATTGTTATGTTCCTTAAAAAGATATATACCGAATTTTAATTGGGTATATACACTCAAGATGGTATTTATTCAGGTACGCTGACTTTATAGTAATTGATTTCGGATCTCCTGAACGCAAAAATCGAAAAGTACATGTTGCGCCAAAGGCAGCACAGAAGAAGGCGAAATATATATTTTTAACAGGACAAGGTGTTCCATCGAAATTAGAACCCCGGTGTAAAACAGATATCCTGTAGTCGAAAAGAGGCTCCCGCACTTTCAAAACAGCTTACCAGTCCGAAAAACAAGAACCCCGACTTTTAAAATAGAAACCACAGAGATGGGAGAGGACACCCGGGAACTGAAACACCACTCAGTCCCGCACTTTCTCTCAAACATTGTTTAACTCAAGAAACAAGTATTCCTTAGTACTTTTAAAGTGCTTTGTGTTCATACGACATGTATCAATTTCGCATTTTGATGAAAAAATAGATCTTACTACTTTAAAGAGTTGCTGTGGTATGTTGTTTTACTGTATGAGAATTTTGTTTGTACAACTTATGACCGATCTCTAGCGAAAAAGTGTTCACTTGATTCTTAAGAACCTGTTATACTCTCGGACGTGTATAATCACTAACCGAAGGCGAAAGCAAAGTCACGCAACAAGGGCACAGAATCCAGAGGGATGATCCGCCAAAAGAGTGTGAATGCGTTGAGTTCAGAAATTCCGATTCCAGATTCAGTTTCAATGGTCGACGACGAGTTGAAGTACACTTATTGAGGGCAAGAACGTTGGAATTGGTGACGGTACAGGTCTTTTGAGTGAGTAATTCTCGCAGTCCATTTAAAAATCCAGAGGCTGTCCTTGTGCCATAAATAATATACTCTCGTCAAGTATATGGAAGAACCCTGAAATGCTGCCAAAGATATTTAAACGAATTAATCAGCAACGGCAATCGAATGTCGAAATAAAATTTTGTTTTTTTTTGAAAATATTTTTGGAGAAACTATTGTATAGTATGAAATAAATTAAGTATTCACCGAGATAAACATGTTGAGAATAAAAATTCCCCCACAGATAAGTTGCACGATTCTTACCGATAAAAATCAAGTAACAAAGTCAATATAATATAAGTTACGTTTTATTATTGACAGTTTTTAACAAACAAATACAGAAAACAACTAGAAAGTATTTAGAATATGCTTTAACTCAAAGTTTGGGGCTTACTCACATCGTCTCAAAAAATTTGAAAAATTGTCCGGTTTTCCTGTCTAACCCCGGAGTTCTGTTTTAAAGGTCGATGTTCGTGTTTTAAAGGTCGAGGTTCGTGTTTTTCGGGCTGGTTAACTGTTTTGAAGGTGCGGGAGTCTGTTTTCGACTCCGGGATATCTGTTTTACACCGGGATTTCAATTTCGATGAAAGACCTTGAGGATGCGATTGGTATTCATAGCTAGGTTTAATCAACAGTAAGTTTTGTGAAAACTTTCTCACTTGCAAAAATCAGGCCTGTTATGAAAACTTGTTCTTAAATAGCTTGCTTATTACCACGAAGATTAAGACGGGTGAAGCGATATATAGATATCTGTACAATCATTAAGATGTCTTTAACCCTGCAGGCAGACATGTTGTTCAAAACAACCGATTAGAGACGTCAAATGTTCCATACAATAACAAGTGGTCTTTTTGTGTTTTGTGATCGTGTGATTTTTTGTCTTTAATTGGTTGATGTTGAATTATTTCCAATTTCAGTCTCACTTTGATCAAAACGCATGGAGTTCTAACATTGTGCTTTAATATGTACACGTGTTTTTTAATTGCTAATTCACTAATTCAGAACACAGGACGAGTTTCGTCAGTCGAAAGATGTCATTAAAATAAAAATGTGTCATAACTTTTAGCCATGATTGTGTTTGCCTTTTTACTGGTAATTTTAGAAGATTTTTTAAACGTGGTCATTACTTACGGCGGCAGATGAATGAGTATCCATAATGCATGAGTCAGCTGTCACTCGCTAGGGCAGTCATTTTAGGTGGTGGTGCACCATAAAAGTAAAAATGAAACCAAAGAATTTGCATAAATTCAGTTTGAAAACATTTGGAGTTGTGTTGAAAGAGCATTATTTAGACTAAGTTTCGATTGAATTAACTAATTTTGTGAAGTTTTTGAATAACATGATATGGAAAGAGTACCTTTAAAACATTTATCGATATACATGGAACTCCTTTTGTTCGAACGTTTAACCCTTGACTCAATTCTCCCTTCCCCGCGATAAAGAAATAGCATTGAACAGATCAAGATATTGCCTTTTCCTCAACTCTGACAAGTTCAGGCACAACTTTAGTAATGTCTCTCCAAACTGTAAATGTGTTGACCATCAATCTTATCCTCATATTTTCTTCAAATGTCCCCTTATCGAATACCTGAGAGACTCACTCTTTCGTGCACTCAATGAAAACCAATCAGTTGTCAACACTCTCAATTCTTGTAATAATATCCCTACTAGAGTTACATTATTACTGAATGGTAGTCCTAACCTTGACCTCATCCTCAACGAATTCCTCCTAAGCAACGTTAATAATTTTTTGTACCGTTTATCAATATTGTTGCATCTGATTTCCGTACATGAATCTGTACATATTTTTGTTCTTATATATTTGTAATAGCATATCTAAGTATTGGAATACTTATATTAGATACTACTTAATTGTATATACCTCTATGTATATTAGTTTCATTTATGAATTGTTTACAACCCAGATATAATGCTTCGCGGTTTCTGGGTTTGTTATTATGTCTTTGTATGTTCTGTGTATTCTCCAATAAATATATATCACTTTAACGTTTAATGAAAGTGGCATCAGATCTTAATGGTAGTCTACAAATTTTATTTGTGAAATATGACAACACAATGCTGTGTAGGATGATCGGTTTAAAGAACCTCGGAGCGAGAATTAGGTCAAGCCAAAATCGACAACGTCAGCCTACTCATAACTACACATTCCAATATTTTGCCAGTTAATTCGAAGCCAATTGAATCTAGTGAGCGTCAACAAACCCTTAATAACCCTTGTAGCCGACCTACTTAATCCTTCTGCATACGTGTTTGTACCTCTCGTGACCTTCAGTTGAAAACGTGCCACACGATACACAAAGTGTTTCCACATCTTAGCTTTACTTTGGAGATGTGATCACCAGTTAGATGATACCTGAATGGGTAGATTCAGTCATGGTTAAACCATCTTCGAGAATCTGTAGCAGACACAAGACTGCCACTCTCGACCTAACACGGGCCACTTGTCGTGACAAGTGACTTACGGCTGAAGTCCGAAAATATGTCTTTCGCTTCTACACATTATTATTATTATTATTATTATTATTATTATTATTATTATTATTATTATTATTATTATTAGTATTAGTATTATTCATTGTTCTTATCATTACTATTATTTATTTATTTATTATAGTAATATAAGGGTGTCACTGAGAAAATACATGATCTCAAAGACAGAATATTCACCACACCCCAAACCTCAATGGGCTTACTCAGTCACCTAATAAAAATGAAACCACAACGTAACATAACACACACACACTCAAGTCTGAAAACTCCAGACTAGTTTACAAACAAATAATTGCTTATAACCTGCGAAGAGTCTTGAATGAATTCTGCTAGACCTTTCAAGTTATTTTGGAATATTTGAGGTAGGGCAGAACCCCATATAAAAATTGTCGAATAATTTGATCAATTTGATCTTCAATTCCGTTTTTACAAACACGACATATCCGTTCATTCACAGGAATTCCGAAGTACCGCCACACCTCAACCTCTAATGGTAGAATACCTGCTCTCAATCGAGCTATGACGGACCTCTGTGACACCGGCAGACGTAAATACTCTTCTACACAATAGTCGTTCTTAACAGATCTATATGAAGTGAGATTCGATTATTTTACGGAAATAAATTACTCATGAAACGAACACTAAAATGATAACTGGAGGGCCAGTTGTGATGTCACCAGTGTATATCAGCGGTCTAAATTAAAGTTCATTTTGGCGAAGGTGGCGCGAGGGCTTGTGGTAGCTTTAAGCGTACATTTTCTGCTGGCATGTCTCAGCACTGTCTTAGTGGATAACCCAAAGGGAAAACCGAGAGTTCTACGCAAAATTAACCCCAAAAATGCGTGCTTTGACGCAGTGTTTGCAATGGACAAATGAAAGGTCGTTTTGGACTTACCGTTGACAACACCTCTGAACCAAGGCATTAGGGATAATTGAAGATCCGCTCGGAACATCTTGAGTATTTTCGTAGTCTCAACCCCCTCGGAACATTGAAAGACCTCGAGTACTTCTGTAGCCTCAAATTTCCCCTCGGAGAAGTTAAATATCTGCGTATGTGCGAACTTGAACCATAACAAAAAAGTAATTTGGTCAAGAAAGGCGGTTAAAAATCATGGCTTCAACCGGCTGCCCTTGAGTATATATGTTCCTCGATCACCACTGACACAACTCATTGCAATAAAACATAAAGGTAATGGACACAAAAATGCTCAGAATTTTCTACTCAAATAAGTTTTAACTCTACGAAATTAGTGTCGAACTCACCTTTGAATACCATCTTTCCATTGATCACATCAAGTTGCATTCGAGTGGCGACTTGACGACAAGAATGTCAAAAAACACCAAAAATCACAAATTCAAGGATGCTATTTTGTGACGTCATGGCAGACGGCCTTCGCGCGAATCCGGATTTTTCGCAGACGCTCCCGAATCAAATCCGAACGGTCTCGGTTTTCGCGGGCTCAGGAATGTTATTTGACTGCACTCCACATAATTTAGTGTTGGTTTGAATGCATTTAAACTCTGGCTTTGTAAAATAATGTTTATGACCGAAGAACCACTGGTTGCTGGCTACTAACGTAGGCCTACTGCGAAATTCGGCACTTGCCGATAGCGGTCCCATATCGGAAATCTCCATCAACAGCCGGGTGTTTGTTGTGCTCAATCCTTTAAACTTCTTGATTTTGACATAGGGGTTGCTTATTCGAACTCGACAAGCGTACACGTAAAGACACAACCGAAATCCGCCATGTTAAGTATTTAGCCTCCTTGAAGTTAGAGTTTTGTCTTTGTTTTGGAATTTCAAGAAATTCTTGCAAAATCCAAAGTCAATAACTCTCACGTTAGCATCCTCAAGAAGTAGAATCGCCTTGACCTGTTTAAAAGGTATTTTGGACTATTTTTCGCGTTCCATTCCTCTTTAAGTGAATTGTCGTGTGGAGAATGCAGTGGAGAACAGAATAGTATACAACAACTAATATCTATTTCGACGACTTACTTTGACCTAGTGCCTCGTAAGTTTGATTTATTGCTATCATAATTCCAGAATTATGACAGCAATAACTTTTTAGCCAATCAGAAGTCAGAAATAATTGCAGTCATAACAGATATAAAAATCTATAACAGCAATAAATGTTTATGGCAGTCGCTATTGCCGTCATTATTTATTGGTCGTTGTATTGCTCTGGATATTCATGAAAGTAAGAAGCCAGTCAGAAGTCAGGAATATTCACGACAACAATGACAATAATAGATATTTATCCATAAATAACTATTTATTACTGCCATTATACCTGGCTGCTGATTGGCTAAAATTATTCCCACGATAATTCGGGAATTAATACTGTAATAATCCGGACTTATGTCGTATTTTGCCAACGCGGCATATACCCAAAGGTAACGGGAATTCATGCCAAGAATTGAATGCTCTAAGAGATCGCACAAACAGGCGTTGGACTCGCCACTCGGACACAAATATAATTTATGGCACGATACCCCATGAGAGGTATTTAGGGTCTATGTACTGGGAATTTCTATGCGTGATTCTTGTGAATTAGCTGGACGGTCCTCTGTTTAACAGCAATGGTGAACGTTGCCGGGGTAATGTCACAAATGACAAAACCACCTACGGAGTCGTTAGACTAAGCTATCGGCAACAAAATTCAATTACAGGCCACCTTTGAAAGAGAAACTTCCACTCACAATTTATACGTTTGTGTTCAAGAAATATAGCATTATGGTATCTCATTTTGTTACTTGTTACATGATTCCTTCTTGGTGGCAGGAAGAATGATTTGTTTTGCTCAAACAATTAAAACGAATATAAAGAGATAAACTAGACAAAGAAAATATATTTGGCCACTTATGATAGCATTTTTAAACTTGAAAAACTAATTTATTCACAACGTAATTTCAGGAGTTCATTATTAGTCGCGACGGCGTGTGTTAACCTATTGCGCAGTCAAGCGCCAGAAAACTATAATCCATGAAGTACACCATAAGTTACAACGAATACAGTCCTGCATAGTTTACATCAGATTACCTCTGATAGCTTGGGTGTCCCGCAAAACTGTTATTGTGTACCCGGTGAAGATGCAGGAAGAAAGTGTTATTGTTTCTTTTACGTTGAAAGTCCATGTTTTTCCGTCTTAGTCGATGACTACGTTACAGAATTGAATCTTCCTCTTGTATACTGCAGTGCCTCCCTTACTGTGCATGTATGTATGTATGCCTTAAATGACGGTGAGAAAACATTTAAAGCTCGAGAGCCTTTTCTTGATATGCATGCAGCGCCTCAAAGAACCTTGGACAACAACAAGCCAAGTGTAATATAATGTATTGCATTGTGGTTTGTCAACATTCGCATATTTTACTAATCTTAAATTTTCTTTGAGAAAACGAGAAGGACGCATTGTTAAGCATTGCCTTGTTAAGCCTATCGGTTTTTGGACGAAAGTACATGTTTAGGACCGCAGTTGGATGGGTTAAACTTCTTGACGTTATTAGGTTTGACCTGCAGTGTTTGTGATTTTATTACGAAATGGCGAATTTCCACCGTTGTCTGCCAGACATTCGCTGAAATCAAAACCGGTGACTTTACCAGTAGAACACACTTTAAAATAGTGTGCCATTTATAGAGTGGGATTTAAATCCGCCAGCGGTATGTTAGACTACGTCCGCTGCAGTTGTAGCTTCGATTAGAGTTCTGCGCTCAGGCTGATCTCAGAAAATCATTTTGTCTCGCCGGTAATGTCCGCTTACTTATGAAACACACGGAGACGCGTTAGAAGTAAATTTGGGCAAGCTGTCCGGATGTTTACTCCAGGTCAAACACAGAACTGTTCTGGTGTGAAAGTATTGTTGTACCCGCATTTTTGCAAGCAAATTCCTTTGTGTAAGAAGCAAGTCAGTTGTAAGAAAAGTGTAAGTTGCCAAAAACTTATCAACTGTTAAACTTTTCCAAAACAACAGCTGTACTGGCCACAGAAACACACCTGAAATTTTCTATAATTAGACGGATTAAAGATAAGTCCACGTGTTCAATTAATTGTCGACCGCATAGTTCGCATTTTTACACTTTTCCAGATACACGAACACGTCAGAGAGGGGCTACACGAGACTCTGATTGAGCTTTTAAGTTCAGATTTCATGTGCTCCCTCGATATGGCTCATTGGGAAGCAAACTGTGTTAATCGTGCTCAACTGTGACGCGCACTGTGATTCTTAAGTAGGCGGTGGTTGTTACTTTTAATTGTAACGGTCAAAATGAATTGAATTTTTTACTGAGTTAGTAATAATACCTGCGAAAGAAGACACACCTTAGCTGCATTGCATTCAACAATAAAAATGATACGATGACGTCACTAACAACTTTGTTCACTTCAAAGATGAGTGGCGCGCACGAGCGCTTAGTCTTTGTCATCCGACACGTTACTTGGAGTAATAACACTCCTGGTGGTCTTAGGGGATGGGCGTGTTTTGTGAGGAATAAACTCTAATTCATATTTCAAAATATCGTACCTGTAGCGGGTGTGTTCCCAGCACTCAAGCAGAGTACAAAAGTGTAATTTCATTGTGTAATTTGGTTGGGTTCAAGCAACATTTGATCTCCTCAGGATCGGAAACTGTGACGACATCCTATTGAGTGACATCTTAACATGGAGGGCCTGTGTGTGTGTGTGTGAATAGCCTCTCGAATTAAAAGTTCGACATACCCATGTAGTTATTATCACGACTCTTAATGCGTGGGGCTATTCACATACATTAATAGACATGTACAAGCTGGAGGTGTGGTAGATAGTTTTTGACAGATCCCGTGTCATACACTGCACACTGCGTGGTAAAGTGGGCATTCTGTAACAGTATTCTGTTCTATTCTGTTTGACTGCTGTACCTCTTACAATGCGCCTAACATCAAAAAGTCGTTTTCATGCTACGCTCTTGCCGTCGTTTTTGTTTTCAACTTCTTGCTTCTAAGTTGGCCAAAAATTAATGAAGTGAAGAAAAAATTATTGCTCAATCAACTTTTTAACCATAAATAAAAATAAATACATTGAAGAAACAAGAACAGTTCTTTACACTTCAACATTTAATGGGACCACGCTTTTCACAAACTAATTCAGACACGTGGACTAGATTAGATAAACATTGTCCGTCAATGTGTTTTTTAATAACATGTTTTGGATTTTTTCATCCCCAATCTATGATTGTCGGTGGCGTTTTCTCAATGTGCATTGATTCAGAATATGCTACCAATAGTCAACAGGTCAACAATAAATGTCGCAGTGCTAGGCGCTGTATTTTGCTGAAAACGGTATTGTGACGGCTGGCATTTGTGTCGTTTTAATTTACAGCAAGAGTTAAACACCACAAAAACTAATATAAATAAGCGAAACTCAGTATGAGGACGCCTGAATCGTCTCACCATTGTCATATGATTATCAGTTTGATTAAATCGGCTGATGAATCTCATTACAACCCTATCAAGTCACGTCTCGTGACAATGTCGACCACGCAAGAATAAGCTGTACTTCATTATCAATAGGCCCGTCGTGTGATCTCTCTTGTTTCGCGGGCACGGAAAATGGCTCCCGAGTTCATTAATGAGTTCATTAATGAGACAACAAAAAACAAATAAAAAAACGACACACTGTACAGCCAGCTCTAACATTTGCCTTTTTGCCAATTTCTTGGGGTCAGTATTACAACTCAAAATGCATACAAATTTATGTACGTGCATTACAACGGTGAATTACATAATAATTAGGATACGAGATATTGACCAGTATATTTGAATGTGAAGAAGCAGGGCAGCTGTTGCATTCTCAGTAAATGCCTCAGAATGAAAGTGTGCTATTGTCGGACAGGACTTTTGGTGAAACCAAGGGGTGTAGAAGTATAGGAGAGTTCACTTGTGAGTTCGCTGTTATCGTTACTACTATCGCCGCCAAGTGGTGAATAAGCAACGGTCAACCAGGAAAAGCCAAAACCAGGGCGATAAATTGGACTAATTAATTCTACGAAAACTCCAAATGTGTCATTTTTACATTTATTAAAGATCCAGAAACGTAAAGATTATTTGTTATTCCATAAAATGATACATTTTGTGTGTTCTGTTCACGGTTGGAAGACAACTAGTCGATCAGTCTCAGGGGTGCCACTGTTGTCTGAAGTGTCAGGTTAGGCCTACTGCACAGCCGGGCAGCCGACGGAAGGACTATGATTAACGATGTGATCGTCAGCTTTTTAGATATTTGCAGTCCATGTATTCCCAATCAAAATGTCACCCGAACGATCGCAGGGATAATTCAAAAAAAAATTCCCAAGGTCAGGGCCCAATATGACACGGCCACAGTCACAGCCACAGGGCCTCAAATCTATCTATGAGTCAAGTTAGAAAATATGTGGGTCTCTGGGTAAAATGTGAAAAAATCGACATAATTTTAATGTGCGGGTTGGCCCAAGTAAGCAACACCAGTGCGTCAATGAAAACTTAATTCTATGCGCCAATGATGCTTCACGCTGCCCTAAAAATATCCGTGAGTCCTAGTATTTTAGTTGACACCAAAACGGTTTTGTCTCTATCACAGGCACAATACGACAGACTTCTGCAGTTTAGTGTAGTGTAGGCTACCAGTTTTCTATGAACCTGGTGAGTATGAGATTTGTTCCTGTGTCTCTCACTGATTTCTGTTTGAGGTGCAAGCGCTGGGAGCCGACCTTATGAATAGAGATGCGGCCTACTTGTCCAAGAACTGCAAGTTGTGCTCTCGTCACTTCGAGGAGTCCATGTTCACGAATGCTCGTATGAAGAACCACGCTGACATGGAATGCAGTGCCATCAATATCTGAGTTCCCAAATCCACCAAAACGAAGATATCAGAGAGAGCCAAAGTGAAGCTGAAGGATCTGAATGGAGGGCTATCAGAATCAGTTTGCGTCTTGATGACAAACACCTCTGTGAAAAAATTAGTTTTCAGTTTTATTTATAGCGCATTTCTTTGGCGAAAAGAGGTGCGAATTACTAGAGAGTGAGAAGATTGGTCAGATTTTCATGTTGTATTGTTGTATATTGTTGCCTATTTTATACGTTTTATGAGATTGTGATTAATTTAAGCCCCAAGTTGTGGCTAGGTAACTGATATGATCTTGTAGTCAGGCTCTAACTTACCTGAAAAATTTATTGTTATTGATAAGAGGAACAGTGGGTATATGAAATTAAATGTTGGTCTTGTCATTCAAGTCTTTTTTTGTTCAGTTTTGTATGAAGTTGTGTGGTAGTGAATATTTTGATTGCTGTGCAGTACCTCTTAAAATTTTTGTTCAGTTTTGTATGAAGTTGTGTGGTAGTGAACATTTTGATTGCTGTGCAGTACCTCTTAAAATTGTTGTTCAGTTTTGTATGAAGTTGTGTGGTAGTGAATATGTTGATTGCTGTTCAGTACCTCTTAAAATTTTTTGGCTTGAGAATTTGAACTTGGACTAGCTATGAGTGATAATATACTCAATGTTACTACGTTTTGTAAGTTGTGAGCTATTATACAGATTAGCAACTGGCTTGGAACTATTGGTGATTATAGTAGGAGAGTGGGGAGTCCTGTAGTGGCATAGCACTAAGAATTAATGGAATGTTCAAAAATTATATGTGAGAGTGCATCAGAATTGATTACACTGTTGAGATAGTGATGAATTGACTTGCTTTCTTCTTCTTACTTTTGTAACACCCACTACACAAAACAGTTGTCTACGTACATTGTTAGTACTAGCCTGGTGCATTGAATAGGCAACATATGCGAACTTGTTATGCGGTGATGAAACCAGCAGTGAGCTGGGAGCACCACGTAATGAAAAGTTGGGGGTCATGCACAAAACGAGGGCCAAATCTTAAATCAACACCTCAGCACATGTTGCCAATGGTCAGAGGTGCAACCAAAATTAGTGACGATGGAAGGGGCTCAACACTCATGTGGCATAACCCGTTGGCTTTTACCTGTTTAACACTCCTCCCATGTACCCCCTGGGAGGGGGTCAGCACCCATTTGGCGCCCACCCGGTTGGCACTCCTCCTTTGTACCCCCTTTGGTGGCACCTGGGGGGGGGGGGCAATTCCCCTCTAAACCGACCCCCAGGAGCAATCATTGAAATTATGTAGTCCATGGAGGTAACAAATGTTAAAAGGAAAGAAAATTTGCCTTATTAAGAACTCAAACATGAAACAAAACCATGACGGCTTTTGAAGGGAGCTTAAAGAGAATAAAAACAAATACACTTTAATATTGATTAAAACACACATTTTCATTCTCATTCGATTATAAG
The DNA here is from genome assembly GCA_002633005.1 of Phoronis australis. Classification (NCBI taxonomy): domain Eukaryota; kingdom Metazoa; phylum Phoronida; family Phoronidae; genus Phoronis; species Phoronis australis. Next base: position 517,999 of record NMRA01000232.1, on the reverse strand, counting down.
TGGATTTAATCATAAATGAATGTCCCGTTAGAAATGGCGCTATACTTTCCGTCACTAGATTTTGCTGCTAAATTTGTGGAACAAGTAAATGCGTCATCTGTGAGCTGTCTGATTCTTCAGCAGTGTTCTCATTTCTCAATTCTGTATTAGTAAGCAACGAGTTATCCAAATTTATTTCAATTTTGCGAAATTTTAGATACGCAAACAGAAATCAGCAATCTGAATTCTGATTGTTTCGCCTCAGCAAAGTTGCCAGTAGATCCCGTATTACGTAGCTATTTGTTTTAATACCCATAATTCTCGATAACAGCGTCAGTGTGTTACGTTTGCGATCTCAAGTCGATGGCCGACTTTCCTTTGTTTAAAAAATTGGATAGTGATGCAAGAAAATAACGTCTATTTGATTGTGTCTCTTTTAATTGTCTGTAACACGAGGTTTCGGTCGTAAAACACGAGCGAAATCTTGGTCGTGATTACGAGTGTAATTACCAGCGACACTCTCACCCGAAAGGCCCACGATTTCGCTTGTGTTTTAGGACCTAAACCGTTCGCCCATAATTACGCTCGGGATAACGACCGAGCCTTCGCTCGTGTTTTACGATCGATATCGTTCGCTCATAATTACGCTTGTGATTACGACCGAGCTCGTGTTTTACGACCGAAATCGTTCGCTAGTCATTACCACCGAGACTTTGCTCGTGTTTTACGACCGCAATTGTTCACTCGTGTTTACGAGCGTTTAGTTGTGTTAACGATGAAAACTTTGTAACCACTCTGACGATTCCGAGAGAAATAAATATTCATAAGTTCTATATTAAGAATGGCACTTGTGCCTTGGTTGGGAGGACTAACCTATTGCTGCTAAGTTACATGGCGTCATTTCTATGACCAATCGTGAGCCAGAATAGATCGGAGTCACCTATAGTATCTGGGTGGATACATACAACTTTAGCGCTCTATGGTAGATAATGTACTATATTAGGAGGCATCGGACCGCCTACAATCTTTTCATGAATGAGGAAGAAAATGTCAAAATAAAATTGCCCGGGGAAAGTACTCACGAAATTTATGTTAAAACTACTACAGCTCAGGGTAAATTGGTCAATAACATCATGTAACAAACTGCGTCAGAAATATAGTTTCTCCCTCGTTTCTGTAATTTGCTTTGCTCTCTCTCATCGTGGTGCAGGCTATAATTTCGGACGAAGATAAATTACTCTCATTTTCTCTTCTCTGTACAAGATAATTACACATTGTGTCTATCGTGCTTGGCGTACCTGCAGGAGCGGAATGACATCGGTTAGTCTTACCCCACGTTGCCTGTCATTAACCGCACAATCTCATATGAAATCAATAAATTATTTGTCTTCTTAGCGATCTACTTTTCCTTAAACGCTCATTCAACGACTTCTTTTTATCTCTAAGGTAATCGTAGTTGTAAACATCTCAACTGTTCTTTTTGAGATATGCTTGTACTAACAATCGATTAAATACTTAATGTCGATGACAAGTAACTGTACAAATTTGTTCTCCAGTTGTTTAGAGAAAAGTCGATTTTAAAGCGCTGATTCTCACATTATAACATGAAGGGATCCTTCTCAGTAACGCAAATACCGTTCGTGAATAAGAGGTAAACACTGTAGTAGATCCGAACATACACTTGTCGAATGAGCAATTCGATAATCACATTTAAAATTAAAGGAAGTTGCATAGGGCTATTAGTATGCAATTCGGATTGATTTGGAAATTCTAATCTAATAACTGAGACACAAATACTTTCTCGCTCTGTTCATTAACGGAATAAAGACTATGGAAAACGGATAATCACTCGCAAGCGACAAGACAATCGCCAAAGCACCATTTCGTGCTGAGTAGATCTTCGTACACATCTCGACTCGTAAACTTTGAGACCGAAACCCTTGAGAATATAATGGACATCTGAACGATATTTTAATGGTCGTTGAGGAGGAGTATACCAACTTTGCTGACACAGAGAGATGCAACAGGGACGTTTGGTGAAAATGAGACAATCACGCGGCACCGTTGCACGACACGTCCACGATAGTTTTAATATTCACCAGGCAGCAGGAGGATTACAATCATGTCCATGTGTTTTGACAAACCATTTGAGCCTAATCGCCATGTACACTGTACATTCCATGAACAATGACTTCGCTACAAATCACCCAACTAGTTTCGTTTTAGCCACGATGTGTGGTTTGAAACGGTCAAACAACATGTATGCTACTATAGTACGCATTTGAAACCATGAATGTTACCTTATTAAAACTCGTTTACATTAAAGAAGAGCTACTAAGCTAAATCCGACCAACTGCAGAATCAAAGAGTGACATGCCTTTTTAATGACACTTGTCACAGAAGTTTACGAAATAATTACCAGAGTGCATCAGTGGCCGGTCCCCAAGTCTTTTTGCGCATTTTTGCCTTTATGGACTCCCAGATGCAATACTTTTCTATTATTTCATCTTTATTATGAGCTCATCTTTGATTAATGACATGTTCTAATCATATAACTAAAACTGAGCCCTGAGTTTATTAAAAATAAATAGGGACTCAGTCCTTAAACTGGGGTGTTTCGTGAAAAGATTCCTACTGATTTTCGATAATATTGAAAATTCAATGTAGAATTCCCTCTCGATTTGTATCCAAGACAAAGGTTCACTTAGTAATGAAGCTAAATCAATACAAAAAAGGGCAATCGATGTACTCACAAGTCCAAAAATACGCAGTAGATTTTGGGAACTTCATTGAGTCCTTATTGGGGGCTGTTTCATGCAACCGGGCACAGAAGATCGCATGAATTTCAATTGAGTAGTGCGACTTAAACATTGTTTCTATCGAAGAGGTCTGAGGTAGACTATTAACAAATTCACCAAGAAAAGCGAACTAGATGACACAGTGCCGCAGTATGCATCTTGTCAAATTTTCAAGACTACACGTTTGGAGGAAAGGCGGTCACCACAGTGTAATGTAGGTTTTGTTATTCAATTGCTATTCAACGAGTCCGTAAAATCTAACATTATATAACAATTTTCTCCTATATCCACATGTAATATCAATATACAATGTGCCCCTTTATTTCGACCGCGTCAATTTTGCTTCAGTAATCTAATGGAGTGGCTGATTGCTTAATTACCGACGTTTTAACCAACCCCAGTAATAAAATTCGTATCGTAACGCACAAAGGAAAGCTTTGGAATAATACTCAAAATCCAAATGGATGTAAAATTAATTGCACACACTTTGCACTGTTGTCGGCACAGCCTATAAAGGGCTTCTGTCTGGTGGCGAAAATCGACTACGGTAAAATGAACACGCTGTCCCATTTTGCCATCAGATATTTTGAGCAATATTATACATGATTAACTATAAACAAACGTCCTAATAGTCGTGCCATTTCTCCAATACGCCTGACTTTTTAAATAATATTTAATAACATGTTGAACATTTTTCGATTTTTGTATAATTGACTAATAAAATATATGATGCACATGAAATGTTATTCGCTAGAGTTGTTTTGTGCAAGATCGATCATACGGGCTGTAAAGCATTCAAAAGTTCGAAGCATATAAATGTTGCCATTAATGCCCTAGAGAAATGCCAGTGTAGAGTACCACGGATCGGCAGTCCAAAATATTTTTATTGCTTTGCATTATTGACAGTTCTGTAACCTGAATAGGCCCAATTTTCCTCGGCACCCAATGATCAGCGTAGCCAAACGTGAAAGCGGGACCACCTTCGATTCGCACTCACAGATCAGTATAGGTTGCTGTTCAACGAAGATTCGTACTGCGGATTCGTGTAACAGAGAATTGTGCGAAATTAGCAAAATACCACGGGAATCCTACAGAAAAAATGACACCAGAGTGTGTCAACAACTCTGCACTGGTAAATACAACTGAAACTGAGAGGCTACAAGACTATTGAAGTTCAACGTTAATTACCAGTGTTTCAACAAACGTGATCAACGCAGCGTAATCCGAACCGTCCACGAGTTGATTATCTGCAAGTACAAGTGTAATAAACAAATTCCAACACTAGCAATTACCGTTTCTGTCAATTAGTAGCATTAAGAATCAAACATCGTCTTTGCATCGCGCAATGTGATATTACAATCTAAACGTTTCGCTTTACGCTGAAGACATCGTTATAAAGTTTACCTTGGTTGATATAATTACATGTAATCCGAAAAGACAAACACAAAACAAGCATTACACATGATTGTAAATATCGTGTTTCGTTCTACTCAAGACTATTTTTTCATTCTAAATTTCGATAGTTGCAATAAACTAGCCCGTATCTTCGATTTCAATTGAAGTTTAAGGTGTAAACTGAAATGTGATAGCAGAGAATAATTGTATGTCTTTCAAATAGAGGACCTATATTCGATTGTTTCGGATTTCACGAGATATTTTTCCAGTGGATAACTGGGTACTACATTGCCGGACCTGTGTGTCTGTCGTAATGCATTTTTGTAAATAATTGGCAACTGTTTGAATTCCAGACCACACTGTGTATTTATTTTCGTCTTAAGACATAACACGCGATTTTTCGAAACGCGGACCAATTCTCACCATTTGTTTGACACCGCAATCGGAAACGCTCCGTCGCTGTTGCGTCACATTCGATTCGTTCCTTCACGCCATCGAATGCTCTCAGACGTTTTTCACGGAACCGCGTGCCAGCGATAAAACATCATCAACCACAAAATCATTATTCTTGCCCAATTCTCCGTAAGCAACGCCTGTGGTATATTGCTGACATGCAGTTTTTGTCCAAGGGTTACATACTTCTCAGTGTATTTTACACGATAATAAATTCTCATTTACGCAAGAGTGGGTGCAGATGTTTATTTGTTCGAGTCGATGACACGCCTGTCCTCTAGACATGACAGACTCAAGAGGCATATGAAAAATGAACAGGTCGTAGGAGGCAGGGAAGTAGTATTTAACAGGACAATTTAACGGATAGTGTGTTGGGAATTAAATCGTCTGATGGTGAATATTCACATCATTCACACGGGGCTTACGGACTTGCATATGAGGAGTTGTTTAATCGCGCAACTGAATGTTATTCGCGGAGGTGTTTTCTCGGAATGTGTATTCGAGATTCTGTGTAAAACAAAATGTAAAACAACAAGTCTGTCAAAATACATTGATCAATGATGCGAATAAAAAGAGAAGTAAAGGTGTTACATGAGCAGCCGTTACAGGCCTAATGCTAAAATATATTTGTAACTAACTGCGTTCAGAATAATTCATTTTCGCAGTGGCCACAAAACTCAATTCGTCTGTTCTCATTGCCAACTGAGTGGTTTCATATGACTTACAAAGGAACACAAACTTGTTCCCTTTCTGCGCAGTTTGTGTAATCGACGAAACGAACTCAGGGAAGGTCGGGAGGGGGTTTCCCCCCTCCCGGAAACCCCCCTCCCGTGTAAGATTTTTTTTTTGCGGTTTTAGTAGCTGATTTCGTTTTTCTGGCGAAAATTTTTTCAATTTTTATTTTTGATCCTGTCCCGAAGGGGGAGGGGGTTGAACCGCCTGAACTCCCCTGAAGATCCGGCTCTGCAATACCATACCTGTGGTAAAATTTCCATGGCCGCGCACTTAAATTCAACACGCGTATGGCACATTCCCGGTACCCGGGCGTGGAGCTTGGTTTTCGGATATAAGATATTTTCGAACCACATATGTTGAACTGAAGCCGCCTGACATAGAACTTTCACTACGGCTTCGGTGTCAGATGGTTCAGCACTGGGATTTGGGGGACAGAGCTGGAATTTAGAGGCCCGGCTATGGATTTTTTTCATCCGCCCTGCGCAACAGTATCCGTTTCATTCAGCGGAGGTTAGTATCGCCATTGAAAGCTCGGTAAAAGTAAAATAAGTAGCAGGTAGGCAACAGTGTGTATATGTACATACAATGTATGCACAGGTTTCCTCTGATGACTTGTCATCCTGCCGAGTACTTAGTGATTGACTGCCAGATTACCTCAATGTCGAGGCTTCGTGCTGCGCGCATGTCTTATCGATAACCCTACAGACATTTCCGGTAATCTCTTTAGTCAGACAAATGACTGTTTGTCGCATGTTTAACGCCAAGTGGCCTCACGCAAACACCCGCACTTTCTCCAACAGCAATCATAAGAAAAGTCGCTACATGAAAATCGTACTATCTAATATGGTGATGAATTTTTAAGAAATGTTTTTCTCTAATATAGTTCAGTAACATCTTGGTCGCACTTTGTTGACAATAAGCTTAAGCTGGCGTAGTTATAAATGGATATAATTTAATTACAAAAACACAGATAATTAATGTATCACATTGAATGTACAGAAGAAGACAATATTAAACAACTATTTTTACAAATGCATCCATATTACGTCTGGCTAATACCATTTATTTTGCATTTGAAGACTGTATTTGTACTTTGGGTATGTCTCAACGATATCGAAAAAGGTTTTCACACTGTATGTTCATAGAACTCAGTCATAGAGATCAACTTGTCAAGAAATTCACGCAAGCTTTTACCTAAAAGTTTGCGTGTGATATACAAAACCCCATTTCCATATCTGATTTTCGTCATTAGTGACGAATTCGACCGGGCGTTGGCTCACTGTAGATAGGATAAAAGAGTACAAGCCTTTTACGTCGGGTGGTCTTCTTACCCAACACCATGTGTTGTGGCCGTCTGACAAACTGGCTGCTAGTAGACGGAAAATGGTAACTCAGTAATTTCAAGTTAACAAGGACATACATGTATCAATACCCTCCAGCGTGTGTTGGAAATTCAGGGGTCCTATCATTTTCCCGCAATTACTGTGGATTTGCAGGGAACTCGGTATTATTCAGAGGTGATGATTTTTATCTTTTTTCCCTGTAACGAAGCAGCACAGTAGAAAGCGCCATGTAGTTTCCTTCTCAGTGAATCAACACTGCTCCTCAATGATGAATTCTGAGGTATTGCCTGCAAATTCATTGAGAAGGCAATACGCCACACCTACATGTATGGGAGAAGTTTTAAAATACTGTATTTCCCTTTACCTGTAAATGTTTTCAAAAAGTGATTTCCCAATAGATTTATGTTCACAACCGGAAAGGAGCCGTAGAATAACCTAATAACTCGTTTAGTTAATTGACAGGTAAGTATTGTCGGATGATTGATGATTTCGATCGAGTGCGTGTCAGGGGTCCTCTTGAATGAGCCGATTCAGCAAATAAACTTCGGTTTATGGCACCATTTTGGGAGGAGTTTGTGAAACTGACGATATGGCTACAATGAGGGTGATACAACGACTGAGATGAAACATCGATGACGTCAATTAAATTTCTAGGCGGGGGTGAAAATAACAATGTGGGAAAAGACTTCGGACTATGACTTTTACAATGGCAGTGTCCCTACGTGGCGTTGGTAAAAATGATGACGAGAACGGTGATGATTGTGATGGCGATGACAATGACGTTATGATAATGATTTTAGTGATTGTGAGTACGATAATCATAATGAGGATGACGTGATGACGATTATGCCATTAATTGGTACGATTATGATATTGGTGATGATGACAGTGATGAGAGAGATTGTGATAATGACGACGATGATGGTGGCAGTGATTACTGTTACGACGAAAATAGTGACGATAGTGATTAGGGCGCTGCTGCTGCTGATGATGATGCAGATGACGTGATGATGATGGTGATGATGATGACGGTGACAGTGATGATGATGGTGGTGGTGATGATGATGATGGTGACGATGGTGGCAGCTATGATAATGGTGATGATGGTGATGGTGACGATGATGGCAGCTATGATGATGGTGGTGGTGGTGGTGATGATGATGATCATAATAGTCATGATGATGAGGATGATGACGGTGGTGATGACGATGACGACGACAATGACGATAATGATGATGATGCAGATGATGATGGTGGTGATGATGATGATGACCTAGCAAGTGAAAATATTTTCCCTTCCGAAGTATAAATAGTTCCTTAGCTACTTAAGGCAAAGTCGCAGTGTTCAGTCACAACTTTTCAATTTCCTTTAATGTATTATTCTTACAAAGAGTACCTGTGTAATTTATTTTAAAAACCTTTTTCGCATTCAGCCGTACCCCATTTTTCAAGTTTACATCAATGCAAAAATGGAAGGCCACGCCTGGATGCAAAACATTGGCAATCGGCGTTCACGAGTCCCAATTCCGCGATTGGGCCGGGATCCGCGTTTGTTGCTTCCCTCGGTCTCTCTGGCTTTAACGGTTATTTCCTATCTGGTTAACGTTTTGAAACCAGGTACAATTAATTTCCGACGAGGTTAGGTCGCATCTCCCGTAGCCGTCTATAAAATATTTTCGAATCAAGTTCCTGCAGGCACAAGTTACGGTGCTGGACATAAGAGCTGAGATGCATGCAATCATCATTAATTGCTTGTCTACTGGGTATTTTCTTGCACACTGTAAAACACATCATATGGATTGCTGTTGAGGATGTATTTTATACTATTGGCATGTCATTTACCTTATCGCGACACCGCCGGCTTGGTCATTTCGTAAAAAAATACAATTTTCTTGCGACAAATAATCTGTCCAAACTCAAGAGAGTTACTAATGATACGAAGGCGAGTTTGTGACAGAACTACGTTGTGGCGAAATCATTATGCAGAACTGTGCAAAGACTGGAAACCTTTCACGCACAGTAAAGGGGCAATAAACTCGAACTGCCTGTCAAGTAGCTTTTGATTTAGGTCAGCTTGCTGTTACACAAACCGACTCTTCTTGTTCCTTACTCAGAGAAGAAATGATTTCCAGACTTGAGAAACACTGGCAGATGGCTATTGCTTCACATCCGGTCCAAGTTGCTCGACACGGCGACTTAGTTTGCTACACCAAGGACAGAATATTGCTATCAAGGGAATTCTAAATATATTTAATGGAACCAAATTCAGTTCAAACAACGTGGAGATATTGCTTTGCCCTTGAGAAAATTCTGATTTTTTCACCAAAACATGTTTTTGCGGCTTCAATATAAACATGACACTTACCTGGGCATTTCGCGCCCGCTCGTAATAAACGGTGGGTCTGTGCCCCGCACTGTTTTGAACCGGCGGGGAAAACAAAAGGATTAGCAAACGACTCGGTCAAATGAAGAAATCACAACTTTCGGCTACTAGATACGCGTGAACTAACGATTGATACGCAACGAACCGGTATGAGCTAAGCCTGAGGTCGTCTCAAGAGAATTAATTTTCAGGGGAATGCTATTTTTGGCTTCTCAGAGGTAGAATACTTTTACTTTTAGAAATGCATTTGTTTCAGTGTTGGTAGATCGGGAGCTTAAATATGTGAAAGTCGTTTTCTTAGACACGGGAGCTCTGAACATTGGCTCTGGTCTCCGACTTTTTGATAATGAGTGGTGATGCAATAGCTTTTTGTTTATTTTTTCAAAAAAGAATACCTACCTCTTACCCATTAAAGTTATGCCAGTGGAGCAATGACTGTTTCATTTCCTTTTTTTGCAAAACGTGAGCTCGTATCAGCCTAAGGGGTGCGACAGTGCTTTTTCGTTTATTACAAAATTCACTTGATATCAACTCATGTTTTGGGGCAAAAATGTAGTTTTACCAATGATCACCCGATCTCTGATTTTAGATACCGGTCAAGTAGTAATGTGCAACGTTAAAGTGTTGCGCGCGCAATCTAGAATCACTTTTTGGCCTAATCTAAGCATTTTAAAGTAACGCAATTTTGATATCACTGATTTGTAGAATCATTAAGAGCATACACAAACGATTACTGGCAGATAAACGCAAATAATAAAAACATATAAATATTAATATAACAAAAATGGGCTTTACGTGAATATTGAAGGAAAGCTGACGTAAAAGACAGAAAGTTATTGTTGACCAAATGAGTGAACGTTACACACGTAAGTTACGTGCGTAAATTAATTCTTGTTAGAGGCATAAAGTAATTATTTGCTGCGTTAAAAGTTACTTTACGCAAATAATTAGTTTACACCTCTAACAAAAAATGATTTACACACGTAATTTACGTGCGCAACGTTCACCAATTTAGCCAACGATAGGATGTTGCATAAGACGCATAACGGTGATAACGTTTTCTTCATGAAAGATATATTCCAATTAATAAGCAGTAGTTTTTGAGACCTTGTTGTTACGGTTTGAATTCAATTCATCTGCTCATCAAATGACCACTCAACCGGTAAACGTAATAAAGCAATGAGTTAAAATGTACAGTGCACAAGAGTAGAGTGACAGAGTCACAGTGGCTAAAAAACAAGAACCTCTGATCGACGGTATTAGTCGCACCTACCGGGGATATCCCAGTATGTGCAAACACCACAACTTTTGCCTTTCCGGTACCCCAAAAGTAAGCTCGAGCGTACCTTCGGAAAGGAGGGTGTATAAAGACAGGATTTTGCACCCTGAACTGCCAAATGGAATCTGGGAGAATTTTAGGGGGGGGGGGGCTGGCCCCCCTCTGAATCCGCCATTGTGAAAAAGCTGACTTGATGGTAAAATACAGTGAATAACGCTCAGTGGCGCTGTTCGTTTTAAGAAACTATACAAAATCCTAGAAATTATACTTGGTCTGTATTCGGTAAGTTTTCTACGGGCGTGTATTTGGGAAAAACCGGTTTGGAAAAATTCAATGCACTGTTACAGCGTGAGGGCATTGTGATTTTGATTGATTCTCAAGAGTAGTGGCCACCGCCTTTCAGGACGATGCGATAATAACTAGTTGCATTTCTACAACTAGAAAGAGTGGCTCTTATCAAAATGTCATTAGTGGTGGTCAACGAACTGCAATCTCGCGGATATAAATTTGCGAACACGTCTTTAAAAGCACATTAACGGAAAGTTGAGACTGTTGGATAAACTGTTGAAGACAACCATCCCCTTCGGAAGTGATAAATCTTGCAGGATCAAAACACCCGAAAACGTCGACCTTGTGCTATAATAGTCTGCCACCTCTCCCATTTACATAATATCAACGGACTTTTGGTGCAAATTGTTACCGAAAATATGACTTACCCCTTTTATTGAATTCCGCGGTTTCATCAGCTGTGTGGGAGATCCGAAAATGATTGTTACGAGATATTAATGGTGTTTCGGAAAGAAAATTTTTCCTCCTTGAGAGATGGTGGGGTTCCGATGAAGTACACACTCATTGTCAACAAATCATCATCAAAGAATCTTGATGCAAATTTAACACCGCTATTTAATTGCGAACAAATACTCTTGATCAACGCACTAACGGAAAACGGAAAGATGTGCCATTATATTTACGTAAGAAGACACTGGGCAAACTTTGCGTAACAACGAGGCACACTTTTGAAATCCGCGCACACAGCGTTTCAAAAATTTTGTTTATTACCGACTTTTTAGAATATAATACATAACTTTATTACCATGTCTCGTGAAGTACGCGCAAGACACATACGTAATAACAAACACATCAGCACTGAAAAGGGGTAATGATCGGATATAACGAGCCACATTTTTAGAACCAGTTTTCTTCACTGAATAACGGGCGTCAAACTGGTTCTCAAAATATGTGCACGTTATATCCGACTTCTGCTCTGAAAAGACGTAACAAATGACTATTAGTCAAGCCGTACCAACGCAAAGCTAAATTGAGTGTCGCTTCAGCGTGTCTAAATGTCTAAATGGCCAACTTCGAAGTAAAATAAAATAAGAATGAAGCCGGCTATCAAACCAAAATAGGACCTGTGAGCTCCATCCCACTACCGCAGTATATTCATTGCATTACTTCACGACTAGACTTTTGTGAAGCGACGCAAAATTTAAATAAAACAATGGATCCTTGTCATTGTGTGACACGGGATGCCTCAAAATAATAGCGTGTTACCAAAGCACCGTTCAATATAGCTTTTTAAAGCTTATTAAAATAAATCAATTATTTGCAGGCAACGAAGCACCACAGGATATTAACAGATATTTTCGTGACATTTACAATATAAAACATACAGTGTAGTAAGTTAACAGTACAGAAATCGTGCTTGCGCGAATCGCCTGCCTGCTGACCCTGTGTAACAACAGAAGGTCCACAAATGTGCACAACAGTTAGCTATTAACAGACGACTAGATGTTTTTAAATCCCTGTTCATCACAGAATCACCCTTCTTCTCAAACATCATGATTTTTCACGCATTTTCAACATTCAAACATTAACTTTTCGTACAAAACCTGACAGCAAAATTCGTATCTTTGTACTATTACCAGGAAGAGATATCTCTTCCTGCTATTACATACTAAAGCTTTTCTGGAATTTTCTTTTAATGCCTTTTATCCCGATCTGGACAGCCAAAAATCAAGATTGCTGTTTTTTTCAAGGAATGTTGACGTTTTCATTCAGTATAAGAAATGCAAGTCCTCGACCATCTTAAAAGTATTATCATATTTTAGGAATGCTCAAGTGGTTCGGATTCGACTGGTGAGCCCGTAAAGAACTGGAATTTTGTTTTTGTTTAAGACCGAGCTATACATTAAAGTTAACTTGTCATGGTGGGTCATCTTATGCTGTGAACATGGTCTCCAGGGATAATGAACCGCTATTTCCTTGGAAGACCAAAAATCACTTCTCATCAGAGCAACGAAGAAGTTGATATCGAATTTATGTCAGATTAGTGGTTTACATGGAATTTAAGTTTTTAAGATGGCGGAGCCTGAGGGTTCTACATGTATATCCGCTTTAAAGTACACTGGTCAACCATGAAGAATATATTAATGAATATACAGCCCACGCATAATTAATAATAAACAAATAATTGCCGGCAGTCTGGTGGACCGCTCGGGTGGACCCATTGCACTGGTTACCTGGAACCATTTTTATGCTTTTAGATAAACCGAGCTGAGGAGCTAGAGACCTGGCTCAAGGGTTTATCAGTCTACCCCAGTGGGATTCGAACCCACGACCTTGAGCAAAGGGAGCGGACACCTATCCCCAAGGCCTCACTCAATGCTTCCCCTAATTAATTAAGTTCATGTAAATGAATTTTTCAGGTTTTGTCGACTATTTTACTCATAAAGACGTTTTCCAACGACAAAGTTGTGTTTCACGCAACCTTTACATAATTCGTGACTGGTTTATGTAATGTACATGCATACCAAGGACTTTGGAATTCTGGTGCCGACTACCAGCAAAGAATCGGTGATGACGGTGAGAGGGGCCGTTGACGCGAGAATTTCGCGAAAATGCAAGACCATACAAGACTTATTGAAGTACGTGATCACATTGGCTTCTTTTACTGCGTCGTACGTCTACGGAATTTAGTTCAGGTCCGGAGAATCGGTGACATACAGGAGAAGAATTTGTGATAACGAGGATGGAGAGTTTGTAACAAAAACAGCGAGTGCTGAAAAATGCTGGAATGCCCCAGCAGCCAAATCACAAGTTTCGCAATCTCCGCCGTCCGTCCGATCGCTGGTTGCGAACAAGTTGTACTCGAATGATTACCAAATGAATGCATAATACCCTGCTGATTTATGCTTCATCAAAAAAGATTTAATGGATAAAATTGAACTTTTAATTAACAAAAATGTCATGAAAAACAACTTAGGGGTGAGCTTACTTAGACTAAGTGCGTAGAAACCAGTCACTACAAAGGGTGAATGATTAGAAACTAGTCATTATTTTCGCAAAACACTAAGGTCGATGTTTCAATTTGCAATTATTTTCACAACCTGCAAAATATTTCATAGCATTGTCAAGGTTGATTGTCTACTTGCAAACTGCATAGATAATTTTTTATCACCTGCTGTACACGTTGTAAGTTTCTAGCGTTCGAAGTTGATTAAAAAGTCATATGCCCAAGGTCGACAACTTTTACTTCGTAAGTCAACACCAGCGTGCACTACGTTGCTTAGACCCTGTCACAGATTATCTCCACATGTGGCATTTTCAGGCGAAAACAGCACGAGATAATTTTGAAATATCAGGGCCCAAAAGCAATGCCTAGCTAGCACTTCTTCGCCGGGTAACCGGACTTCTTTTCTTTTGCTCCCTTTCTCGTGTCGGTAAGTAGTCTCTTTACCGAAGTGTTTTTGAGTTGACTCAGTCACGAAATGCCGGAGTTCTTTTTACGACACGACATGTTTGGAAGCCGTCTCGCTAAGGAGAGGGGGCACACTACAGTTATTACAGGGTTCTGGCTGGCGACGCCAATCTTAGTGGAGATGAATGCTTTTGTAGCATTCCCAACCCACAAGCACAACTCATGATAACTGAAACTTAATTATGCTACAGATTTTCAATCAGTTAATTCACAACGAAGAAAAATAGAACCAAAAAACCCCAAATTTGACATCTCCCCAAAATTACTACTTGTCTATAAGTGCTAAAAAAAATCTGACTACAGATTCAGAATGCCCGCTCTTAAAAATGTGGCCAAAGTACGTCGTTACCAGCTGCCGTTTTGGCAATTTCATCTGTTTGACAGCCACCTGAAATCGCAGGCGACAGGGGTTGAAAGCAAACTGCAGCCACTATTTTGCATCAAAATTAAGTCATGGCTAAAAATTTGGCTTTTCTCATTCAAAAGCACAAGCAAATCATCTTCCTTCAGCCGCCAAACCTGACACACGCCCTTTACACAAATTCTAGGCACTACAAAATTTCCCGTGGCCGCAACCTAACTGTTCAGTGCTGAACAGACCGTCTCGCCACCTGGTGACTGAGGTCGCACCGGTAGTAATAAACAAACGACTTTGAAGAAACTCGTGAGGATAGGCATCAACAGAAAACGAAGGGACCATTCATAATTTTGGCCAGGGTTGTTGTTGGCGACTACGCTTTTGACGACACGAAATGGCAATGAGAAGAGACAAAAATCCACACATTTGCCAACATCACTGACTTTTGGGGAACCAGTGGACGAAAATTGTTCTCAAAATCCCGCACCATCCCCATAAGTGAATATTACCCTNATGTAACTGTTCAGTGCTAACAGACCGTCTCGCCACCTGGTGACTGAGGTCGCACCGGTAGTAATAAACAAACGACTTAGAAGAAACTCGTGAGGATAGGCATCAACAGAAAACGAAGGGACCATTCATAATTTTGGCCAGGGTTGTTGTTGGCGACTACGCTTTTGACGACACGAAATGGCAATGAGAAAAGACAAAAATCCACACATTTGCCAACATCACCAGTGGACGAAAATTGTTCTCAAAATCCCGCACCATCCCCATAAGTGAATATTACCCTTTTCACAAGGTAACAGAACAACCAACGTAATATCGCCGTGATTATTTGACAGGAACATTAAAAGGAAGACTTTCGAAATGGTTGACGTGGCATACAGTTCACGTAAATAAATGCTAAGTCCGGGTTATGTAGTGGCCAGGAACAACGCGAATTCGATTCTGCGCTGAGTCCGATCTCAAAAAGTCAGTTTGCTCTCCGATAATGTCACTTTAACGCTGTTACTACCCTCTAGTTTTTCACAGACAATTGGGTCCGGTTTCCTGAACATTTAGTAAGCAACTGCTGAAACGAGTAAGGAACTACCATGAGTAGTGCGACACGAAAACGCTCCGTGAACTTAGTTGTCGACCATCTTCTCGTGTAAAACAATTATACATCTCTCGTATTTTACGCAGAATTCCACATCGAAAAAACCATTGTCGTTAAGAACGAAAGCAAAACTTTTTATTGAAAAAATCCGCAGCTAAATGGTACATGTACATGTAGGACAAATTTCTACAGACAATTAAACCACTTTTTCAAAACTTTCAAATTTGGAACGCTCGTTTGAATGTACTCTCTTTGCTCAATTTTTTCCTTGCTAAAAACCCTCCGACTCCTTTTTACCCAACTAAATAGATAATTAGTGGGGTAACGCCGACAATCCCCAAATGTTACACACCTGTCTATGCAGGTGCAAAACAAGCGTCAAGGAACGCCAGTTCATCCTTTTATTTAACGCTACCTTATTCACTTTCCTGCGTGCCATGGAGTGGAAAAGTGTGTTTGCACATTTAACGCGAATGACAGTAATTTGATTTGGCACTTCTCCAGTGAAATAGAACCTTCATCATAGGTGTTAATCAACGTGACTGCTCGCATTCTCAGAGGAAATTTGAACACACTTTTCATGTTTTCTTCATATTTTCCGGTTGATATGCAGTCGCCGTTCTACAATTCTGTCGACGATGGGTTTACTTACTGCGTTCGTGCTGGTTGTACGCTTTTGTAGGTCGCGCCTTCTAAGGGGGTGAGGAACAGGGCCGCTATAAAATGTCATAGGCCCCTGTCAGTCACGGGCCCTAAGTCTTGCCAGCACAGCTGCTCGGAGCAATACAAATGTACTTGTGTACCAAAATATACCGTACACTTTGTGTCTCTGTATATTCCGGTAACAAAGGGACTAAAAATTAAATAACACAAGTGTATGCACACCATCATGCGTGCGTGCTTTTCAAAACACAAAAGTTCAGCAAAGGAATGACACTCAGTTGGTAGGGCCAAAATCACTCATGCGTGAGTGAAGTACGGGGCCCAACAGAGCGTTCCGCAGACCCAAAAGACTTGCGAAGAACTTGCTGCGAAAATCTTTGCTTATGGAACTGAAACAGGGAATTGCGTCCAAAAATTCAACATTACAACGTAACCGACGAATCTCTTCAGTGGCCGCCATATTGCTAGGGTACGATAGTGGCTCCCAACTGGTGCTCAGATAGAGGCGCCCTCTCGAAGGAAACTAGTATAATGCATAGCGATATCTCACGAAGTCTTACACGATCTTGCGTTTTCACGAGATTTTCTTGTCTACGACACGCCAGTGGTAGGTTATAAATTTTACGTTCAAGTCTGCCACTGATTCCAGCGAAGTAAGATCCTGAGCACCCCAAAAAAACCCAATCGTTTCACTGGTGGTCATTTGGTCGTCTTGCGGGATTTTTTGCGAGTTTCTCGGTTCTACCGAATTCACACCTAAATTGCTTTCTTTTCAAAGAACTGTTTAATGGTAAACTCAAAGACAGCGGTATTCATGGATTGTCATTTTTCGTACACATGAATGAATGCAAAGCCACGCTTAAGCGTTTTCATATGATGACCTATTGAGCTGCAGTTTTTTTACAACTTTCTGCTTTGCAAGTGAACGTCCTACTTAGTGAGAAGCGAAACTAGTATATTTACTTTGGTAAATTGTCAAAAGTAATTTACCTAAGATTCTGTTGTTATTCAGCAAGAAAAAAACTTTGAAAGCCAAAACGAAGGTAAGCAGTCGAGATCCTACCCTTGAATAAAAAGTGAAATTTAATAAGTTTATCACTCCGCCTATTCATAAGTTTAATTGGAAGTTTTTCAATGACAGTTGGATAACCTAATTTATTAAAACCTCAAAAGCATTTCAAGTATCAAAACATATTACTATTTCTGAGGCACGCAAATCAATGTTTTGAAGAAGCACTTTACACATTTTAACTACAGAAGGATAACGAACCCACAACGACAGTGTTATTTTTGCACACGCATACCGCATTGCCGTCTGGGGTCCTGGTTACAATAATCTATGTACTCGAAATCGAAATCAACATTATTTTTCACGTTTCTATTCTGTATTTTTGTACGAACTCAAGCCAACTGCTAACAGTACATTATGGTTTACGTGGATGACTGTCTAACGGTACTGGATGACCTCAGCATTAAACCTACAATTTCGAGTCTGAAAAACACCTATCTTGAGTTCGTTTTGAACTAGAACGACGAGTCGCTGAATTCATAGAACATTGCCTAACCATTCTTCTTTTAACATTTGATGCTCAAAGATTTCGGCCATGGTTTCAAAACTTATATGTACACCACGTTATCAGTCAACTGATTTTATTTTTGCGAGTCATCGCTCATCGTTGAGCGTTGAGAAGTATTTTTGTAAGCGCAGGCGTATCAAGTATATCAATCATTGACTGGCGATATGTTTCATGAAAATCCAGAGCTGCTGAAGTTCAAGGGTTTTATTCAAATCTTTTAGCAATCAATTTTTTCATTCTTCTGGAAACGTTCCCCCGAGAGTTAAAAGGTTTGACACACTGGACGCTGCATGGCATCTTTGTCGACATTTACATGTAGTTATTGAGTGAGCGATGAAACAGCTATCCTTCGATTTACTATATGGCCATGATGGCGTCTAGGAAGTTAATGTCTTCTTTTTTTACTGAGTGGTAAGAATTAAGTTTCATTTTTTATGACCACGCAGATAGTATTGCAACAAAGATAAACTAATTTTCAACGTGTTTGCGTCATTAATGAAATCTATCCAGTTTTTGTTGTGCCGTGTATGCACAACAGGACGGCGTCTTCCCTTTCAGTGAATTTACCGGACGTATATGGTTGGGAGCGTGTAATAACATCTAGCTCCTTTGTTAAGTCAAACCCACTAGAGCGTTCGGAAAGAACAGATTGTCGTAACATCGATTGTAGTTGGGCGATTTTGGCAATTCAAAAACTAAACATGATCACCATTTGACGAGGAACTCAGAAATGCTTGCTTTATGTTCAGTATGTTATAAATTAACTTTTGTTTTAACAGCACAGCCCAGTCAGGCTAGATATGTTCTTATTGGAGATTAGAAATAACCGAACATACCTACCTTAAATCGTATAAGTCTTGTTATTAATGAATTTTGAACTTGTTTGATTTAGAAATTGCATAATCTCCATGAGAAACGACCTTTTCAGAAACAATCCTGTTAGCTCATGAACATCCAGTGCATAACCGGTACGGTTGCGGATCTAGGCATTCGGAAGGGGACTGGGTCAAGCAGCGAAGTCCCTAAAAATGACATGCCGGCAGCGTCCTTTTTATTCTTGGCCGGGGAGGCCTATACTCTAAAACAGGTTGATCCGAATCTAATTCATTTACTCCACAAGCCACCACTAATGCATTATCTTACTTAGATACGGTAAGATTATCTCCAAATGCAGACTGCAGTATTTTCAAATGAAAAAGCATGATATTGTATTGTAACTTGGGGCATCAAGGGTAATGCCACGTGACCAGTTCTGCGTTTAACATACTCTGCTTCGTTTTTTTTGTAAATTGTGTCGTCACCGAACTCTTTTTGAGCACAATCACGACATGTCGTCCATTTCCACGACTTGTTGTTTGCCAGTTCTTGGTGCCGAGCCGAGTGGTGGACGATATGTTCTCGCCATGCACCATGCCGAGGTGACTGAACATGATCAGTCAGGAAGGCTAGTGATGTGACGAGACTGCAACGCTTGAACGGTGATGGTTGTCAAATTTTGTGTCTTCCTTTTTCTTGACCGAGACACTCATGCCTCTTCCGTTTTTACGAAGAACATCGTGTGAACAAAATTCTACTGTGAGAAAAAACGGCAACAAAATTCGATAGCAGTACTACAAAACCCCAAAATGAAGGTTAGGGATAATTTAACGGCTTTTAAATAGTGCAAATGAACCCATTTTGCTATAGTTTCTAATTTTGGAACCTTATTTGAAATAATCTCTTTTTCTTGCCCAATTTTTTCTTTCTTTGCCCAACTAAATCTACAGTTACTGGGGCATTACGTCTCGTCACGACATCCCCGTCACTCCTACAGGTGACGTCTCAGGTTCTCCTGCACAGTTCGTCACCATGGTGCACAAAACCTTTGGAGTGAAATATTGGTAACACTGACTTTAAGTTGGCGGAGATTATTTTTTAGTGTAACCCACATTTGCCACCAAGTACTGTAGCATGCTATCGCTAGAGATGATGCTCGCATTTATGAGACACGTCATCGTGATCAAGGTCTCCACAGTAAACATTAGCAAGATGTTCGCACTTCCTGGTCAACTCTGATCAAGTTTCTGATCAACAAGCAGACTGTTGGATTTCTGGCATCGCCCAGACATATAGGTTTGTTTCAATCTTGAACTATTCATTTCCTGCGAACAAAATTAAGTGTTTGTAACGTCAGCTTAGTACTGTCTCATAACTGAAAAACGTTCCACTTCAAAAGAAAGTTTATCACTACCACACTGGCATTCAAACCAACTGAACACAAAAAATGTCATTAAAAAAGTTTGGTCACCTGCTCAAGCAGTAGCGTATCACACAACTCACTGCAAATGTGTTTGTCGGGAAGAGATGATTCTCGCAAACTGACACAGAATTTGAGCACACATTTTTGTAATGGAGAAATAACTTTCCCAGACGTTACAATCTACGCAACTCTAGAAATAAAAATACTGTGAATAGTGAAGTCTCTGAATTATGTCGAGCAAAACCTAAAGACAATTCAAGACAACAGAGAAAAACTGCAAACCCCACAGTGTTCCACGGGAAATACATGTAGGGAATTGCCTCCATTTGTGGATCCTAATTTTATGTATGGCTGAGTACCACGACACACTAGTAAAAAAACAATTTCCTAAACATATTTTGAATGATTCATTGTACAAAGAATTTCAACTCTTACAGGCAAGATTATGTCATATTATAAACTCAGTCACACAAAAATGAAAGCAGTTAAGCAATTTCAGTATAGTACCTCATTGAGTTTAAATTAAAAAATAAAGCGCAGATATAAGAATCGACATAATGTTAAAATACTATTTATGCAATAAAAATATATGCACAATATAATGTATTTTCATTGAACGTCAGACATTCTAACTAATTATGTTTCTGTCATCTATTTTACCTAAATAAAACACTGCTATTTCGACTCTTTATGCAAAGTTTGAATCTATTGAACCAGTCTGATGTGGAAATGTGCATGTGCAAACAGAATCTTTTGACCTGCAGACAAAGGAAGAGTGCAAACCTTGCACAGGGTAATTAATTACATGTAAAACAAATGGAACAAGTTTTAATTAGTCCCATATGACTGTGTGCAACTGTATGTTATCACAAAGACTTTTGACTTGGAAGGTTCCGATTAATATAAAATATCAGCGTTATATTAATACGGTAGGAAAATTAGATATGGTAAATACTTTAAACAAGTAAGCAAAGTTTGAATCTGTTTACCCGGTCTCACGTGGAAATATGCATGTGCAAACAGAATCATTTGACAAGGAAACATTGCAAAACCTGTATAGGTGAATTAATTACATGTAAAACAAATGGATCAATGTTTTAATTACTCCCATATCATCGTGTGCGTCTGCATGTGATTACTTAACCATTTGATTGGAAAGGTTTTTTTCTGTAATTTATGAAGATGTGCTTAAATTCAAGCAGAGCAGAACATACAGAAGGCTCTCTGTACTTGATATTAAGTCAGAGAAATAACGTGTTAAAATTGTACTGATTTGCCTGCATTTCAGCTCCATGAGGTGGCTTCATAATACATTAAAAAGGCCTATAAAATCGTGACTTGGGACCAAAAGGGGAAAGTTTGAATTTTCAGAAGAACAGGTTTTTACAGCAGCCTACAGGGTATCGTTGGTTGCGAAACATTTTTGTGACGTTAATGAAACCATTTTGCAAGTTTGTCTATTTTGTAATCTTCAGAAGTTGTTGACTTGTTGTGATAACACTATTTAATCAATCCACAAAAGCTTTTGAACACTGTCAAAGCCAACGTGGATGTTCAAAAAGGATTAAATCTATCTTTTTGGAAGTTTTCTCAGACGTAGCATACTTCGAAAGAAGGCAGAAATGCAACAGTGTGTAGGGTGGATGACAATGAGGGCATGGTGTGTCAGTACCTTTATCACGGTAACAAAATAAAAAGTGCGCAGAATTAAAGAAAACACGTCATCAAGTAATTATAGACAACCAGTGATTGAACACAACACTAGTAGGTTTTATCCAAACTGCGAGAGTCACAAAAATCACCGTTGTGGAAAGCAATTGCAAGTATCATACTTCAAGTTTAAGTTGTAAAATTAAACACTAATCGCGGCTTGCGTTGTTTGTAATGGATATTAAAAGAATTGGAAAGCTGACGATTTCCCAATAATAAATTTCGTTTTTTCACCATTGGGTATGCTACTGAATATGACCTTGTGAACATTCTCAATATCTTAGCTTGTGGCTGACAAGAGACAGCATACAACGCCACCTATTGATAAATGTTAGATTAAGAGAACATAAAATTTTGTTTTCACAAAAAGTGTGCAACTTGAAACGCGGTACCTCCTCTAATATTATATTGAACCCAATTCTAGCCACACAAGAAAAATGAACTTGCCCCCCCGATATAGTCAGAGAATGAAATGACTGGAGCTATGGACTACCTACGGGGGGACAGTGACCTTAGGCATATACATGTACATGTAAGGTGTAACCTGCATGCACCCTCGGCTTTGAATGATAAGTTGTTGCATGCACAGGAGATTTAATTTGCCATTACAAAAATGCATTATACAATAATAATAGTAAAGCCCAGAAAGCACTATGAAACATTATATCTGGTCATCAAAATTATTACATTTACACACATTATATTCATGTACAGATGAATGCATAAACTTAAATGTAATATACAAATGCAACAAGAATTTCAATGATATTAACAAGATGACCTTTATCAATGTCAACATGTGAAAGATGCTTTGCCTGCTACAAACTGTACAGGCGGAGCTGCGAACATGAATTGTCGCCTCCTCAAATTCGGACAGTTAATAAGTGTAGTCCTCCGAAGCATAAATTGTCGTAATTATTCATTGAGACAGTTTTTGGGTTTGTGGCTTTGCACAATCGGTCATATCCATCTAATTGTGACAGTTTGAATAAACTCTCGATGCACAAACTTGGAAAACAACGTTAACCTGTAACGTCGTCAAAGACTGTCAGTACACCTCATGATATCACTGACAATGACAATACAACAATCATTGCTTCCACATGCCAGTCATCAGCTGCAATGTCCATTTGTTTTTTTTGCAGCGCATAGCACTTCCATGTCTTCATATCATTCTGTTAACATTGACACTCGAGTCTCCCAGGCAATTAAGGAACTGAGCGAGACAAGTATAGAGAATCGTCGTATTACCAAAGATTTTCTAGTTACCATCCTTGGTATTACTGCCTTGTTCTATAATTGATTGTGTCACGAAACACGAACCTGTGTAGAATGACTCGAACTCAGTAGTCTGCTCTCTCTAGCTGTTGCGGCAGCACCTGCAAGCCCCTAAAGTATTTCTCAATAGATGGCGCAAAATACCAATCCAAACCGTCGTAATCTCCGAATGTTATTTCGGTCTCTTGAAGGCGTAATGAACCCACGCTTTGTGTCAAAAATAACTACTGATTGGCCGTTTGATCTAATAAAATCGGTTCCTCACTTCTAAGCTTGAGAACTGACAAGTCGTTGCTTGTCACCGTAGGCGGGCTAGTTTTACTCACCAAATCGGCATAGCCGGCAGTGGAATTCATCTGGCGATTTCTAAATTGAAACCAATTTCAATTCAAACAAAGGATAAGATATCGATGGCGTTACTTTGGAAGAGCAAATAAAGAAAGTTGCCTTTTGCACTGGGCTGTATCGTGCTAATAGCTCAAATACCCAGTAGTTTGACATCCCCTTTCTTTGCGCCGGTGTACCGTGACACCCGGCCTTCTGTCCACGTACTATTAACTGGAAAGACAACTTTTCGAAAACTCCGATGCCACGTGTTCAGTAGTCGAAAAGGATGGGCATTTCCCAAACTTAAAAGAATTTCGGTTTTAAAATGAATACACGATCACGTGGACAGGGCGTACACATTTACCTTTTGGTTTTGTTAAAACTGAACACGACCATGTTTTCACCTGTGTAGAGTTTCGTAGGCGCAAGAATCTCGCTATTAATAGCAAGCTAGTGTGAGACCACGTTCTTAGCTAGGATATATGACGATATCTCGCAAAGTCTTACGAGATCTAGCCTTTCTTGCAAGAAACTAGGTCTGGTAGAAAGCACGAGATCGTCATCAAACACAGTCGTAACAGCAAAGGCCAATTGTCCATTGAACAATTCGCCGTTTGTAAACATCGGTAAAAATCTGACTCCGGTGGAATTTCTAAAAAAGTAACTGTGACATCTTTAAGTTAAACCAGAGCTTTCAAAATTGAACATGACATATACGATTCAGTGACAATCAAAATCTGGCGGGATGCGGCTAGTAAAAATATTTGGCCAAAATTTGTGGAGCTTCAATCAAGAAATTTATTTTCATATCCAAGCTCAGGCAAATTGAAGGTCCCGCAACAGCCATATGTTTTTGCCGACAGGGTGCGGCACATGTTGTTTGATTAACAGAAGCATTTGACCATTAAATATTATTCAACGGACTTAATAATTAGGTATTAGCACGTAACACCTTCATAAATAACCCACTCAATAAGCGAATGATACGAATAATGTGACTTGAGAAGGAACAAACACATTTAATCCGCTTGTTTTGTAAGCTCACACCGGAAATCGATGCTGCGCTTTGTTTTAGTAAAGGAGGCGAATACAAAACACCGTCGGTTAGGTATATTACTGAAGCGTTGTACTGTATAACTTCAACTTCATGATGCCAATCGATAGCTGACGCGATTAATCAAATGTGATATAGCTTGCGTTATCACAATAAACTAACGAGAGTTTGCGAGAGCCAGAGCAAAGCACTGCATTGCTTTTTATGCGTTAAGCGTTTTAATATTTTATGACAGCACATAGGATAGGTTGTATTCCGCAGAAGATTATAGAGCTGAAGCCTACTCCATCTTTCCAGTGAATAATGACAGTGGCCCTAGAAGAATAACATATCGCTGTTCGATAGTCGCTGGTTTACTTCTTAAAAAGACTGAGAAGGTAAGACAGTCTGACCGCTTCGCAATACATTTATAAAATTCGCATGAGACGGATTCAACCGGATATCCATAGGCTTAATTCTACACGAACCACCGTACGACTGAACTTTTGCAATTCATAACGTCTGAATAATTTTCACAAAATGTGATCACTCAGAATGCAATCACGCTTCAGCATGTCCTGATGCTATTCCTTTGGCGGTAAGTAGTCAGACACGCCGGTCGTGCGAATCCGATGGAAGGTCTGATTTGACAGTCGGAATTCCTTCACAGTGCAGGGGCAGAACCCTCTCACACATTATAACTTGCGATAAACTATTACTAACGTTTACTGTCTCACGCAGGCTTCACAACATATAATTAGTGTGGTTAATCAGTATATACGCCGATGGGTGTCGTTATGAGATATTAATTGGTAATTACTGTTAATAGTCATTTGTTAGGTTGCATTTGTGATCTATAGCGTATTGTCGTTGAATTGCTCGGTGAGTATAAAAACTTGAAGTGATAAGGATAAGCACTCTTACATGTATATACGTACAAACATACGCGCAAAAATATATATACACACACAACGGGAGCGAAAGGTGATAGAGCGGAAGTTCAAGGGCAAATGAACATTATAATTGAGTAAGTGAGTGGCATACACTATATGAAATAAACGCGCCCTACGTGGAAACTATTCACTGTCTGTGAGTCCAGTGAATGTAAACGATTAAAAATAGTACGACACGTGCGTGTATGTGTGAAAATATGTCATTTATAATCCATAGACATTTTGTTTGAATTTTAAAAAGTATTTTACTTTCGTGGTGCCGTAACACCGCCGACACGATGAAAATAAACAAGATTTGTCGCCCCCATTTGCCCCAAAATTGCTTCAGATGGTTATTTGTCACAGCAACGTGTCAAAGAATCAGACAGTGTTACTAAAAACATTTTGGGTGGTCAAAAATGGAATGAGGGTGAAACATTTTCGTTATGGGGTAAACTCCGACAATGAGAATAAAAATGAAAAGCCAAAGCCCGGTCTTGGGTATTCAGTAGAATGCATTCCGACTGATCCGCTATCGAGTAACGCAATGAAACAGCCAGTACTGGATGACTTTGAGGCTGCGGCCGCTACCAGTTTGCAGTGCCAAAATACTAAAACCTAGGGTTAGGACAGGCTTGGGGGCAGTTTTGAGGTAGGTGTTGCATGTAGGCTCAGTGAATGTGGTTTGTTTGTATTTGTGAACATGTTGGAAATGAGAAAAACCACTTGCTCGGTTGTAGCTGCACTCTTCTTCAAGATGGCGTTACCCTAGCTGTTGCACTTGTGCATTGCTGGGTAGCACTGAGAAATCGGCTGCGATTTCACTGCATTCCTCAAGCAAGCCAGAATTGCAAAAAAGAACTGGTTGGTTGACTGTACTTTTGGACCACATTTTTGAAATCTGTAGGTAATTTGTTTTCAGAATCTAATGTTGGCTTATATCGCGCATCGGCAGGGAAGGGGCGGTTTTGGGGTGAAAAGTGGCGATTTTTTGTTTTTACCCCTTTTTTCTTAGCCTACTTTACTTTTCAATACCAGTGAAAGGGTCAAAACTACAAGAGAGAATAAAGTTTTTGTGCTCATCTGTAGGGCTTGTGATGTGAAGTGACTCAAAACTTTTCATTCTTTGCATACAGTTTTCGACAGCGTGAAGAAAGAGTGACGAGTCCATTGACGTATGTTCTGATAGGCAAACCCAGGTGAGAACTGTTGTACCCCCTTTACTGTTGGCTTTTTGTAACGTAGAAGATCACGTGGCAAATTCTGGAAATCTGATGATTAATCTTTAATCAAAGTTAAGTTATTTAATAAAGTCGGAAGTTAATTAAATAATACGCTTTGACATATTCGGCATCAAAGTAACGTCGATGAATGTGCATGCTTTTTAAATGAGTTGAAAAAGTGTTTCCAAAAATTTTAAAAGATTTTACGTAACAAAATGTACAGTGTACTTTATGGATAACTTCGTCCACATTAGAGTACATGTATTTTCATTAGTTTCGAACTCGCTATATAAAGGTGCGGATGAGTATGTCTCCGAGTGTGCATTTGCGTAGAGCTCCAGTGCGCACAGTCGTTTCGCAAAAAGATTTTATCGGGAATCCGTTAAAGTTATTCTACAGCATGAGCTTTTAAGGTGGTCATTGATTAGCCTCTGTTCATTAGATGGTTCTACTGTTGCGTCTGTGTCATTAGTTAATACACAGACACCTGGGTTGCATTCTGTAGACTCGAGATACGAGAAACGCTAGCGTGTTTACCTGTTTCGCTTGTAATGCGTACCTGACACGAAGGCTTGCGGGATCTTCAGTTTCCGTGAGGTTCTTCCCTCTAGGCGGGGAACGCAGCCCTGTATGCACGCAACTGACATGTATGCGCCGAGTGTGTCGTTTTCAGTTTGGTCAAAACTGTTACATGTATAAACCCAACCGTCAAAGAAACAACATGCATAATTTTGGATTTGGATAACTTTGCGTGTCAAAGAGGCGCACTTTGTTCCAACTCACGGCAGGCAGGTACGAAGAGCTTGCTAGGCGTGGAAAGAACGGACATTTCATTTCTTTGGGTCATGTTTGTAACACAAAATGACTAGCCAACTTTATGAACCTGATCTCAACCAATAATGAATTGGGTCACTTCTCCTGAAGCCTCCCCCCAAAAAACAGTTCCAGTCAATGAAAGGAGCAAATTGAAACCAAATTTATATCGTTAAATGGTCTAAATCAAAAGCTATTTTTGTCGGAAGGCTGGTTTATTGAAAGTTTGTTTAAACAACATGTCCAAGTATAGTCGATCATTTATTTCAACCATCAAATTTTTGGCACAATCACTTTGCAGTTTGAAATTGACGAAAAACCCGAGGTGTTGTCTGTTTACTAATATAATGATAACGCTGTCGTTAAACTTTCATGCTTTTATAAGGATAACATGTCCAGTACTTGTTAGTTTATTTCTAATTACTCTTAAAGAACATGCAGGCTATCCCCATGGTACCCGATGGTTCTACGGCCGAGAAACGTTTTTTTTTTGGATTACCAATGGATGTGTTGGAGTTATTGGGTAGCTATAAAACAACAAAATCCATTACATTTCTGATTTTATTTCAAATTGTTAATTCTCGACGTTTTCTAGAAGTCATCAGAAATCAATCAGTTATCAAAATTTAATACACTTTAAATACCATATGCCACTCATCGTGTGAGTTTCAGCTACGCCTCCTCAGCGCAGTCGCGCGGAGAAACGCTTGCTAGATTCCGCATTGACGCTGATCTCAGAAAATCGTTTTTTCGCCGATAATGTCCTTTATGTAAAAATCAAGAAAGCAATGTTTTGGAAACTATTAATATGCATTTTTAACAATCTCGATTTTATTAAATGCCTGCCCTCGCCCCTGTGTGTATACGTACACAAGGAGTTCTTGTTTCTTCAAACATGCATACTTTTACTAAATGTTTGACGTAAACATTTCGAAAGGTATTCCAGACAACGCAGTCGTGATTTTAATCAGGTTTGTAGGCGTTACGAAGAACTGATGCCAAATTGCTCTTTCGCTACAGTCGAGAAAAATCTCCATAACAACGCATTTTGCGGATTTCACCTACACGTGATAAATGACGTACACGTAGACACTATATAATACCATTCTTTTCTTCTCCTTTGTTAATTATATCAACACGTGACGTCGATGAGTTTAATTTTGGATCTTTCTTCCCTCGAGAAATAGCACAGCATCACATGATCAAGTTTATTACAGTTGCGCCACACTATGTTTAGATTTCAATGTCCCAAAGGTGTGAAGGGACAGTAATCTTTTTATTTTCTTATTATTTTATGTTTTCTTTCATTTTGCGTGTCACCGAACATATATGCCAAGCGTTCCTTTGTTTGCCTTCATAACAAAACCCGATAAATTTTGGTAACCAGTAAACATACATGTATACACGTGCAACGTAAAGTATTTATCTTTTGGTATTCATGAAAAAAAAAATTTCAAAAATCCAGCGACGAACTGTATTTTTCCGCAAACCAATTTCAAAACAGTCAATTGTCGTAAAGTGCGTCACGTGGTTTGGCCCAACATCTGGGTCAAAGTCAATGGCAAGTTGATGTTCGCGGCTGGTGAAAACAATCAGTTGGAACATCGGAATTCATGGTTTGCTGTTCTCGAGACTTTCCCGAGTAATAAGTAAAGACATTAAGTCACAGCTTTTCTGTAATAGTGTTAATCATGGGGTTACCATTTGTAAATAGCAGGTTAAACGTAGCGTTTGCACTTTAATAATTAGAAACGAGTTTGCTACTTGGCGGGGATAAATCGCTATTTACTAAATAGCTCGTTATTTATTAATATCGTGCAATTTGCTAAGTAACGTTGAGCTGAAGGACTTGTCAGGTTTAGCCCAGCCAATCGCCCGGCCTGAAAGCCTTTTGCTCATGTACACTTGTTTACACATGCAATATGTCGGGCTTAGCAAATAGGTTTAGAGCGGTGCTGGACGATTATTCATCGAGACCACAAGACGTTGCAGATACGGTAAGCTTTTCTCCGAACACAAAACTACTTTTAAAGCTACTTTTCTTACAGATTCAATGGGGGTACATTAGGAATTTAAACTGGGTGGTGGCGCTGCACATAAATCAGATTCAGTTAGGTCGCCCCTCCGCCAGTCGAGACTGCTTTCGTGCGGAGATTAGCCCTGTGTGTCGTGGCCACTCTAACAACTGAAAGATAAAGCAGTGTTTTTATTGCAAGTACAGACATTTGCTGAATGCCTTTGGAACCAACATTTAATTCCATTTCCTTAAATTCAGAGCAAAGTGTAACGTTTTGCACAGTAATTGTAAGGTAAGGCTATTTGTGCATGAAATCCGAGTCAGTCAATGACCATCGCCTCTGTTGACCCGACCAGAGGCGATGCAGCTCCTATAGGCGCTCCATACGCCGGAAGCTTTTCGGCGAATTATGCCTCGCACCGACTAAAACATCAAAGTCACGTTGTTATAAATACCTTTTGCGAATAGAGGAACACTTCAGAAGAGGGTAACGACCAGCGCTCGTGATTGAATAGAGATACCTTCGGATAACGCCAATTTTGTCACGGTATCTTGCAATGACGTCAACAATGCCCGGCCGTTGACGTCATTCAAACAAACGGTTGATGCAGCTCGCTGAGACCTGGGCCCGGAATCTAATCTCTGTACTCGAAACAAACTCGAAATTATTTTTGGCAATTTCTCTGCTACTTTTGTGCGAACTCAAGATAAGTGGTTAGTATTAGTTTACGCATATGAGATTCTAGTACAAGTTTGCCCTTGATGACCCTTATATTCGTGGTACAAACTAGAGTAAAAACTCGAAATTTCGAGTTCTAAGTCGAGCTTTTAGCCTCAATGTTGGGTTTATCAACTGCAAACTAGGACTAAAAAATCCACATAAGTCATGTACTCGAGCATAGAATAATAGACACTTATCTCGAGTTCGCACAACAGTAGAGTAGAAAATGCCAAACATAATTTCGAGTTTCATTTCGAGTAAAAAGATTAGAGACCGGGCCCAGAAGTATTTCATATAAATGCATAAAAACACGAGGTCAACCAGTTAACGATTATACTGGTACAACACTTAAGTTTATTCCCACTTGCTTACCGTGCATGTTAACCGGATTTTCTGCAAACAGCTCTATCTGTAAGTACTCTCAGTGGGCGTATACAACGCAAAAATTCTGCTGATACGTCAAGAACGTTTACTTGTAAGAATAAGCATGTTTGAATCTGAAACGACGTGTCTCAATTTGAGGGATGGTAACAGTACTGATACTCGTAATCGTACATTCGTCATTTCTAGCTATACACCCGGGCGTATAACTGGTTTTGACTTTTGTTCTCTGAACTGCCGAATATTTTCGGAACAAACGCCCCGGGGTCGTCTGAACAAAACTCCGGTACGATATGTTCCATGGTGGCTGCGATAAATTTTTCTAAATCTTAGCATAGTCCCAATCACTGGTAAATGGTCAAATGTACTATTAATTAAGGCCTGGACGAACTAACAGTAAGAATGCATCATCGACAAAATTCAGTTAAGAAGAGTCATAGATTACAGACCACCCACCAAGGATCTGAAAGAGGACCACCTTCAGTTGGCCCTAACGACGGGGTTGGGTTGTGTCGAGTAAATCCGTACCAAATGGTGCAGAACAGAAAATTCTCCAGTCACACACTCGGTCTTAAATTTCCACTTCCCCTGGATTCATACTTTCTTGAAAAGCTTCACTTGACGCGTTAAAGTATCCTTCGTTGTAACTAATCATCCTCTTGAGACAAAGAGAATAGATTTGTAAATGACTACATGATAAGCCAGCAGAGTAATGGAAAAACGCGACCGACTGTAACAAGATAAGTAAAGCAGCGACATCATGAACTTCAAACTCCTACAGATGGCAGACACTAGCGTATAGCAGCACTGACCAATGTAATTAATCGACACTGCCATCGAAATCCGAATGAGTAGATCTTTCTGAAGCAATACGCGTGTTCAAGAGTCAATAATCAGAGCAGTCTCTAGCATACGCGGTCATAGGCACATTACCTGTCTGTGAATCAGTACTTACAAACACAGAGCTCCAGGTCAAAACCTCGTGGAACGCAATTTGGCAAACCAAACCGTTGCATTTGGTCATTGTAATGTCCAGAGGGTAATGCGCATGTTTGCGCTCGTAGTTTACTTTTTATCATGAAATGGATCGACTCATGTTAACTGATGTCTCAAACTGTTGACTCACTTAAAACTATAATTCACCCTGTTTAGCGGGGCAAAAAACGAAAATCGAATTTGGCCTCTTGCTCTTATAAACGGTATCAAATATTCGGCATCGTGACATGATTCTTTCCATTTGACCACTCAAGTCACAAGCAATCTGCGTACATGCACCATTGTCAAATTCGCAGTTTTAGAGATGGACAACCCCAATACAGTCTGAAGTCGTTTTTGGATCGCTGGTGGTTTTGACAGTCGCCCTGTTGGTAACGCCGAAATAGCAGTTGTCATCTTAAAGAATATTGTGATTTTATGAGGGTAAAAGGCCTAATTCGATATTCGTTTTTCAAGCCAGTCAAACAGGGCGAAATGTAGGTTTAATACAGTGGCGGATCTAGAGGATATCACAAGGGGGGGCAACATTTTTTCTGTAAGCATTTGCGCAAACCACGATTGTAGATGCGCATAGCACCGAATGGGGGGAGGTCGGGAGGAAATTTTTCTGTTTTTTCCTCTAAAAATCAAGCATTTTCCTTGATTCCTGAAGTATTATCCAAGAAAAAAGGCAAAAATGGAGAATGTGTCAAACAGGAAAAACTGCACATACCACATACTCGAAGTCACGACCTGGCGGATAGAGCGCGCGTGCTTTACCACTGCACCACAACGATTTAACTCCTAATCTGATGCTTGAAGAGACCTACTTGTTTATGGTCCACAGCATTTGCGCGCGAAACCTATTTCTTTTTGTAATGCTTATTACACGTTTTATATTTTGTGCACTCGGTTCGTAACAAATTTGTTGTATTTAAAATTGTCTTCAAATACCCAAAAGACCAAATCCGTTTTTCGTGTTGGCAATTATGACGGGATTGCTTTGGAAATCGTATTAAGTTAACGTTTGACAAAGAGAGAATTATGAGTTTCTGAGTGATTCACTAAGGCTTCGATTAAAATTCACATCTTACCAGTAGCTTCTGTTTTTTCATCGTCACTCAGGTTCCGTTTTGAAGTAAATTTTCTTCATTGCACAGTGGAGCAGACGACGGAAACGGAGTCGTAGTGCGCAGCGCCACTGCTGGTCGCCTGGGATATCACGGGAGAGCCTATATTTAGCAATATAGTTCCGTTACGATTGCGCCGTGTTCGGAATTTGACACTTGAAATTGGATCTGAGCCCCCCCCCCAAACACTAAAAATACACACATTTAAATCTTGTTTCATCCGTATAATTTTAATTACCCGGGTTAATTGATAAACTCAACATTTCCCTACGCCCTTGGTGTTTTATTTTTTGCGGCAGCCAAGGAGGGGGGCCGGGCCCCCTGGGCCCCCCTTAAATCCGCCTATGTAATTTACCTAGGGCAGCAACTCCAAGCAAGGTACAGTACATGTATAATACTTCAGAGTTGTACGGGGAAATTTGACAATAACCTCACAAGAAGACAACAACTGAGTCGGCCGTTTGTGGCTTACTGTAGACTGGCTTTGTTCGTTAGCTTGCCAGTCAACTTAAAGGAGAATGCCACGGATTACTGGTCTCAGTTTATCGCTTGAATTCAAAGTTTAACACCAATAAATCACCAAACTTCGTTGTAAAACCCTTAAAAATACACCAAGTTCTTATAAAATCGTGTTGTTTTATTTCGCTGTTACGGATTTATTGGTATTTGGACACACCGTAGCCTAGTACAAAGTTCGGCAGGCCAATTTACCAAGGTCCGTAGCATGAGTTTGGGGTCTTTTCGGAGATAAATTCGAAGTATTCTTCCGTGAAATACAAAAAAGAGAACCTAGATCTGTGCTGTTTAGACTTGTGATTTTTTGAGTTCTAAACACACAATTGCTTGTTATCCCGGCCAGTGGCTCGGAACCCGATCAGGCCCGTCGCGGCCGGACTGACTCGTTATCCTGGCCAGTGGGTCGGAATCCGATCAGGACTGGCACGAACATAAACCAGCTTGAGTTGGAAACCAAACCTCCAGTCCCGAAAAGACTACAATAGTGAGCCAAAGAACATGATAATGTGCACGTAATGATTTACTTGAATTAGCCACGAAACTGAAAATCTACTTACTTGTCGGGGCCGCGAAGTCGAGTTCCCCTTCCACAGACCGTCAGGGCAAAGGTTGTACATTAAAAATGATTTGAATAATGTATTTGTATTTTCAAATAAAGATTCCCCTAACATGTGACTATAGCTTATAAAATCGAGTAATTGTTTCGCAACAGCTTTCTGTCAGCAAACACTGAATTAGCATGCGCTCACACGGCCCCGGGTGCCCGGTCAATTACCTTTATTGCCGGCATGAAATGCCGGTAACGCAGTGGTTTATTCATTGCTGGATTCTCAACATTTGCACTCACGAATACTGCAAAGGCATTACAAATTGTATCTAGTGAGACAGACTTTGTTTCAGTTTTATACAAGCATTGGTTAGGATGAGAATAATTCATTTTGAAACAGAACGCAGAATACATGGCAACTCGCCCGGCGCTAATCCCGACTCTAGTAATCAAGAACTCATTCGACGGAGATTTCACTGGTCGGATTAGGTTTCACAGGCTATCAGTTCGAACCGGAATACACTGATCAAGAAATACTAGAGAGGCGACGTGACCATGCACAGACAACGGAACGTATTGGATAGTTCTTTGGTAAGCCGGAATTCGTCAGAGAAATCACTGTCGACGAAATGCCGGCCACAGACACGGAGATATTTCACGGCCTCATACTTGCTATGAACAGCGTACCTTTCATTCTTCACTACTGCAAGCCACTTCCTAAGTATTTGGGGCTCTCGAGGAAGTCGAAAAACGATATACCCGCTTTCTTCGCAGCTTCATAGTTCGGATAAGCGGGAACAATGCACCGCAATAGCGGCATAACTCTGCAGACGAACCACCGACGTCGCTGCGTCGTTTCTCACTTTCCTCACAGGTTAACGCGACGCCTCTCGGCAAGGTGAGGTCGACCGTATAAGAAGCGATGTGGATATAGACCGATTAAGACGGTAAAAAAGACCAATTAAATCGGGTGGCATTCTCCTATAAGTGGGACCCTTTTGGCCATCTTTGTTTTTGTATGATTTCTTTGTCCACCAACGTGACATGGAGAATGCCCTTGCACGTTTCACCCCTGTCGTCCACGCAGGTGCTTCCAGACAACTCAGGCAGCTCCTTAGCATATCTTTAGTGTCATGTGATCTCCTATTAGGTCACGAAAGGGCAACAACCGAGAAGGCTGTGCCGGGTTGGTTCACCGTTGGAGACATACGTTGTTCTATATTGTACCAATCAAAATACATTTATTTGAACGCAGTCCAATGGGTCTGAGCTTTTCATCTTCGTGCCCGTTGTCGTCTACCAATGACAGAAGTCGCTCCTTTCGCAGACACCGTGCACACTGGTGGAATAGATTCTCACTCAAGCTGTTTGATTCATGTTTATGTCAGCTTGTGACACACAATTATGCTTAGCCAGTAGCCTTCGTCACACCACTGCGAAAATGAAATCGTTTTCAATAGTTATAAACAAAGAATTATTCGTGATATACGTTTCTCTTAGNGGTGAGGTCGACCGTATAAAAAGCGATGTGGATATAGACCGATTAAGACGGTAAAAAGACTAATTAAATCGGGTGGCATTCTCATTTAAGTGGGACCCTTTTGGCCATCTTTGTTTTTGTATGATTTCTTTGTCCACCAACATGACATGGAGAATGCCCTTGCACGTTTCACCCCTGTCGTCCACAGGTGCTTCCAGACAACTCAGGCAGCTCCTTAGCATATCTTTAGTGTCATGTGATCTCCTATTAGGTCACGAAAGGGCAACAACCGAGAAGGCTGTGCCGGGTTGGTTGGAGACATACGTTGTTCTATAGCGTACCAATCAAAATACATTTATTTGAAAGCAGTCCAATGGGTCTGAGGTTTTCATCTTCGTGCCCGTTGTCGTCCACCAATGACAGATTCGAAGTCGCTCCTTTCGCAGACACCGTGCACACTGGTGGAATAGATTCTCACTCAAGCTGTTTGATTCATGTTTATGTCAGCTTGTGACACACAATTATGCTTAGCCAGTAGCCTTCGTCACACCACTGCGAAAATGAAATCGTTTTCAACAATTATAAACAAAGAATTATTCGTGATATACGTTTCTCTTAGTGTCATCATAGCATATTCGTTTCACTCTGGATTTTCAAACAGTGAATAGTTTGCTAGAAGTTCTTCGAAGAGACAAAAACGTATTCTTACTATACTAAGACCACAAAAACGTGTTACGACTAGTACAGATAACAAAGCGTCTTTCCATTTTTACATCATTCTGAATTCTAGGGAAAAATTTTCTTTCAAAAAGGTGGGAAGGGGTCAGACGCACTTTTATCGGCTGCTTGAGTAAGTGTACGTCTAAGATCAGGGATATTTCAACCTTAACATTTTTTAAGCATGCTTTGTCTCTAACCTCACTTAATTCATTTCATTAATCTAGATTACTGATTGACGGCAGTTACTGTCACTACATTATAAGGCTCGACTTCATTAACACGTACCACGTAGTCATTCACAACAAACATCGTCTGCCTATTCAGGGGGTGTAACCCAAATCTTACCAATGTGCAAACTCCATTGCTAGTTAACACAAACACCTCGAAAACTTTTACCACGCACAAAACCCTCACCTCGTAACCTGAAATCTAACTGTACCTACCTATCACCACAGACGATCTTTAGTACAAGTTACCGAAAAAAACATGGAAACTGAGTCGCACACTTAGTAACATGCACTAAACATTGTCAGTGTGGTTGGAGCTTAAATTAGGTGGAAAGCTTTTACGCATGATATGAGTTCGTTTCCGTGCCCTGCTACTACATGTACCACATGACAAATATCGTCCATTGGCATTCGCTGCACGTACATGCTTGTATGACTTAAGGGAACGACTGAGCAGTTATCTTGATCCCACAGCTCAGTCCACACAGCGAGTTTTAACTTGGTGACTACAAAATAGTTCCAGAGTATCATGTTAAAGTGTCTTGTCGACTGCGTTTTTAGTACAGCTATTAGCTTCAAGCATGAAGTGTGCCTACATATAAATTAGATAAGAGCGTTTATTCTCACGAAACTCGCGTTTATTATATGATAGATTATTTACACATCACCTACAAATAGTAGAATTTCTAAAGTAAGTAATAATGACAAGATTTTAACAGTTCCCAAGACATTCTGTTTATGCATGTATGTCGGCTTAAAACTGTGTGGTCATGTTTCGTGTTGGAGAGGTCCCCGTCTGTTCAGCCTCCTCTCGGCGAAGGTGGCAGTCCTATGCTAACTCCACCAACTGCTCAAGAACAAAATACGCTTCACGTCTCTTTTGATAGAAAATCCGTTCTTGAAACTAATTCAATCTTCAGTTTAATCAGATCTTTAGAGTATTAGCGAAGGATCATCTTCAATCCGCTCTTCGCTCAAGGGCGGATGTGACTGATTGGTTGCCAAGCAACAACGTGATTTATTGGTATTTTGTGGTAGGGAATGCAATTGTGAAAATGTCACAATTAGAAGATTTGCTAAAAACGGCCAATTTTCAACAAGTACAGCGAAAATCTATCGTCATGGAGACAGCCCCATCGATATCTGGTTGTAAAAAGCAAATGTGCTATTTTCAATACTCTTGTTCAACCTTGTAATTGTCACAATAAGCGCAACGGTGTTTAGAAGCGCGCTCAATCATAACGTTTTATCATCTCGCACGCGAAGAAAAAAATATTCCCGATGCTCATATACCCATGAAGCATTGTTAATGGAGTGAGTGAATAAATGATTCGCCGCATTCCTTTTAGAAATGGTGACCGTGCATGTTTTGAATGAACAAACTGTGGAACAGTCAGTATGTCACCAGTCAGAAACCAGTGTTACTCACGTTTGTTGGTAGCTTTGCTCGACGTTTTGTCGACCCACGGTTTTCAAAGGAAATAAGAATGTTCTACCTTCACAGTTGCCACGAGGCCTGCCTTGCTTACAAAATAATCGTCCTGTGGTATGCTCGAGTGTCCTTCACAATAATTCGCGAATTCCAAAAAAGACACCGTTGTCTGCTTCCGCTTCCGCTAATTAAACCATCGGCGAAAATACACTGTACATGTACGTCAGTACGCCTGTTGAAAACGACTTTTAAGGCATTTCAACATCAAAATGTGGTTGGTTTACTTTTTAGGCCTGTCTGAAATCACGCCATTAAGTTTCCGGCAAAGGTACTTCCAATCAAACGACGTGAGTAACAACAGACTTAAAGGAGCATGCCACCCAAAAAACAACCTAATTTGTATCAGTTTAGATCGAGCAGTTCTACTCCATGACGACACGTACGGTTGCGTTACCTGACACCTGACGGCAGACGGAGGTGTTGAAATTATCCAATGATGTCATCGGTTTCAAACGCAGTCTGTTTAGCAGTTCACAACACGGGTTACTGGTGTCACCTTATCGCTTGAAGTCATCGTTTAACACCAATAAATCATCAAACTTCGATGTAAAACTCTTAAAAATACACCGATTTCTTATAAAAACGTGCTGTTTTATTTCGCTCTTACGGATTTATTGGTATTTTGACACACCGTAGCCTACAAATTTCGGCAGGCCAATAAGGTCCGTAGCAGGAGTTTGGGGTCTGTTTGGAGATAATTTCGAAATATTTTCCGTGAGATACAGACAGGAGAACCTAGATCTGTGTTGTTTAGACTTGTGATTTTTTGAGTTCTAAACACAAAACGCTTGTTATCCTGGCCAGTGGCTCGGAGCCCGATCAGGCCCGTCGCGGCCTGCCGGATTGACTCGTTATCCTGGCCAGTGGCTCGGAAACTGATCACACATCACGAACATAAACTAGCCAAAGTTCAGTGGAAACTAAACTTCCAGTAAAGAAAATACTATACTAGTGAGCCAAAGTAATGTGCAGCTGTTAATGTTGGTGAATTAGCCACGAAACTGCAAATCTACTTACATGTACTCGTCGGGGGCCGCGAATTTAGGTTCCGCTTTGGCCACAGCACCGTCAGGGCAGAAGTTGAACATTGACAATCATTATTTGAGTAATATAAATGTAAATAAAGATTGGCCTAACACCTGGTCGTGTGATGTAAATGGAGTTGTTTCACAACAGCTTCTGCCAGCAAACATTCATTTAGCATGAGCTCACACGGCCTCGATGTCCCGTCAATTAGTTTTAAAATTGCACCTAAAGCCGGTAACGCAGTGATTTATTCAAATCATTTGCACTCACGAACACTCCAAAGGCATTACAAATTGCATCTAATGAGACAGACTTTGTTTCAGTTTTATATAAGTATTGGTTAGGGTGAGAATAATTCATTTTGAAACAGAACGTTTAGTAATAAACGCCAACATGGCAACTCACAATCCCGACTTAGGACGAGCTAGAGCTCACCAGTCCCGACTTCGCAAATGGATCGTTAAGTTTTACAGGCTATCAATTCGAACAGGAATATAGTGAATTAGAAATACTAGAGAGGCGCCGTGAACAAGCTCAGAAAACGGAACGTATGGAGTTATTCGGTAAGCCGGCATTCGTGAGGCACTGTCGACGTCGTCTGCAGGCCACAGACACGGAGATGTTTCACGGCCTCATACTTGCTGTTTACAGCGTACATTTCATTCTTCACTACCATGAGCCATTTCTTAAGCATTTCGGACTCTCGATGAAGTAAGAAAAAACAAAAGAAAACACGATACACTCACTTTCCTCGCGGCTGCTTAGTTCGGACAAGCGGGAACGATGCACCGCAACATAGCGGCATTCACTCTGCATATGAACCACTGACGTCGCTAGCGTCGTTTCTCACCTTCCTCACAGGTTAACGCCACACCTCTTGGCAAGGTAAGGTCGACTGTATGCGAGGCGAAGTGGATATAGACCGATTAAGACGGCAAAAAAGACTAATTAAATCGGGTGGCATTCTACTTTAAGTGGATTATGTTGGTATTTCCGAATTATTTCATCACCCAACTTTTTCATCGTTCGTCATCACCCAGTGGGCATACTGTAGTTTGGTTCATTCAGGTGCCACAGCTTTCTGAGATAATGCTTTGGTTGGCAAAATTTAGGCAAAGTTGTGTTCGAAGTGACAAACTACATGTACCTTCTCAGGCGTGTCTTTGAAAATCTAGTTACAGACAGGTTACGACAAGACACTCGCGAGACAGGCATTTGCTGAGAAAAATGAAACAGGGACGGTGAAACTTTCCCCAGTTCTCAATATTCCACCATTGTCGACCAATCCACTTTATCACTTTATTGGCGACTATTTTTGTTATTGCGCGGTAAGATTGTAATCATTCACACGTTTGTGGTGGTTTTGGACTTGAAAAATAACAGGTATACTGGGCTCCAAATCTTTTTTCCGAAGGGTGTACAAAACCTCATTATGTCAACAGGCTTAAATATCAAGACATGCTTGTTCAAATTGGCTTCTGGGAGAACCGCCAGCTAGAAAACAGATGTCTACCAGCCACTTGGGTTATATTGATAGGCGTCCGAAGAGTACATTATTTCCTTGCTAAGATTCATCTCCCATTTCTTTGTAGTAAAGACCGACGAAAGTCACGACTCACATGAATGAACTAAGTCAAAGGGCAAACAAATTGCTTTTTTCACTCACGACCGACAGACTCAAAAATCACTAAGCGATTGCCGTTCGCAGTCCTCATACGAAGTACGAAAACTGTATGGAAGTCGCCTATTTCTAAAATCAACGATGGCTAATAAGAGCTATCGTGTGTTTTAAAAATAACCACACAATATGACTTCGGAAGGTTAACCGTAGAATTGTAGGACATTTACGTCTCTCTTGTCATCTAGTCGGTGAGGTCGCGAATTAAATAACAAACACTCTCCTTTCCGTTAAGTCACGTAAAGCAACGAAATGTTCCAATTCTCAAGAACTGTCAAAATTGTTTTCAAAAGAAAACATGACGCCAATAGCTCTCCAGAGTAATGAGAGCGAGAAAGCGACTTCTCCTTTAACCCGCCTTCAGATTTGTGAACAGATATTCACTACTAGCCTACATAGTGGTTAATTAATTTAAAAACAGATGGATAGGTCCCACTGTCAACCCCTCCCGGTGTTTGATTAGGTTAAGCTCACTGATATTTTAGGTTTTTGACATGGACTGGGATCGAAATTATCCCGCTTTATCAGTCGCAGCCACTGACTATGAAGCCGCGGACTCTTCTTCGCAGCGGGAAATGTATTGGACATGATGTCTTTCATCCGTGGATATTTCGAGAAGTTTGCCTATTCCGTAAGCCATTAGTACATCCCACCGCACATCATAGAAAACTTGCCAGAATTATGATAGCCAGAAGGGTGTTAAAATGTTGTTTATACAAATTGGTTGGAACCTCCCGTCCGCATTACATGGGATCTGTAGGTACATTGCTGTGATCTCCTATCCACCAAGGACTCAATCGCCGTCTGGCGGGATAGTGAATTTCAGTATGGCGCGACTGATTCAAAAATCAGCTGTTGTTGACAGGCCTTTACTCAAGATTGATATTGAAAGGCTTTCGTGGGTATTTCCACAGAGAACGACTTGTAACTGAAATTGCTTATGGTGTGAACACAGAGAAATGGCTGTGTTCATATGATTATCCTGATTTGCACAGTTTGATTGTGAGCAGACAATACGAAAAATGGCTCAGAATGACCACGGAGATTTTATGGCACTTCACGTGCATGAAAGTGAAACATTTTCTTTTCCGGATGTCTCGTCTAGAACAGTACAACTTTCCAATTTTCTTCGGAAGCGATTTGCGTGCTGCTACGTGAATGTTAGTCGCAAGCGTTTGTGTCACTGGCAATTAACACAGAAATCTCCAAACACTAATCAA
Source organism: Phoronis australis (assembly GCA_002633005.1). NCBI lineage: Eukaryota > Metazoa > Phoronida > Phoronidae > Phoronis > Phoronis australis. The sequence continues at coordinate 476,489 of NMRA01000232.1, read as the reverse complement.
GGTCTTTTAGTCTTGTGAGCTCTGAGCTAAACTATAAGAAGGGGCAATGGTTGAATAGATCAGACATAGCAGCTTGTTACCTGTTGTGAACTACGATAGCCGTGTACACAAACCATGGAAACGACATTTTCAGGGCATAATAAACTACGCAGAAACCCATCAATGATCACGCTTAATTTTAGCATGCCTCTCAGATACGATCGATGCTGTTTATTCACCAGTGGTACGAAGAATCACGGTGCTTTCCGTTAATCCAATGTTTAATATGCAAAACGAAAACTGACAATGCAAAGTTTGTTCAATATCCTATTTTCAATTTGTAAAAAGAAAATCGAGAATCGGTATCCCATCTCCACGTTGTAAAACGAAACTGCTACATCTGCTTTTTGCTCAGTTTTTATTTCAATTGCTGTTTCTATATTGCAAAGTAAATTAAAAGGTGGATGTCGGCGATGTGAAACGTTAACCCACCTTTGTAACATAAAGCTCTATGATGCCTATTCTGGCTACAGCGTTAGATAGTAATCTGGTACAAGATTTCAGTTTGCTGAAGGCACCAACGAATTAAGAGCTTTCTCGTACAGTAACCAGTGGTCGCACCCAGAATTATCGTCGCCCGGCACGGAAAACAACGGTTTGGCACTCTCCCCTCGATCGTCACCCACGAGTTTCAAATTGTTTCACATCCTCTGTGCTACTTAGTGATTTTACGCTGCTCCAGATCGGGCGTCACTGATGTGGGTCACCCTTCTCTGTCATCCCAATATTTTTGCAGCTCCTGGGCAAAAGTTTGTGGAACACCCTTGTCGTCACCAACTTTTGTTTGTTGAATCCTCACCCTTGGGTGCATCTCCCAAAACCAGGTTGATGAGCGCGAGGACGGACAGGCTACCTTGTACTCTACTGAATGATGTAACCGAGGAAACCGAGCACCGAACGAGCGAATATGTTGCGAAACGTCAATGGGTGAGAAAGGGGGACACCATTGGGGCAGATTTAGGATTTCATGGGAGAGCGATCAGATTATGGACACCATGAGCTAGTTCGAGGGGTGCGGGTAGCTAGACATGTCTTTTTCCAAATCTTATGAGTCTGGACCCCCTTATTTCCAACCCCGAGTGACAGAAATCGTAAATAGCAGCTTATGTAGTGTGGTACCAAGAATTCTAAGTGCGCCCTTGCTGATGACACATAGGCAGATTTAGGGGTTTCGCCGCTTTACCGAGCACAAACAAGCAGTAAACGACGGCATGCCGTTTTCGGAGTGTTACATGAGCATTTTTCACAGAAAATCGTGTTTGCCCCTGTAGCCGTCGAAATCATACATCCGCCCGTGTCAACCTCCGGCGTTCCAAGATTTTAATTCAGCTTGGGCTAGTCGTGACGTGGGGTAGCTTTTATGGATGCTTTGTGTAATTTTACAGTAGACCCAACTTTAATTTTTTCAGTTTGGATGTGAATCTCGGCTCGTTTGAAATCCATTGTTTTTCATCCACATAAAATGAATCAGAGAATACAGCGCCACATTTCAGAACTAAGATAATGGTGGAGCGTGAAGAGAGCAGTAAGAAGCTGTGACTGGCGACAAAATTGTACGCCCTACATGCATATTCGAAATTTACTGAGCCACATATTACCATTATCACGACGAAATACGTACCAAAGACAATAAGATTGCCTTTGAAGACAGATTTAAGTGGATAAACTCAAACTTAGTCTAGACTATCAAGAACAATACTAATGAAGAGCATTTGTCGTTGTAAGCGGAATCAAAGAAACGACAACGAGGACGTTATTTACAGGTCATTATCATTGGTAAAATGCTCAAGAACATAAGAAGGGCCCATAGACTAGGAAAAACGACTGCAAATACAGTAGAAACGTTATCTGTAAATTCATCTATAACACGGATCGTCTAAGTTTTATTAAAAATGCAAACTTCTGACTGGTGACACGATCTTCATTAGCGAAAGTCTAACTATGCGACGATCCGCCTTTTTCTACAAATGCCGCCACATGAGTAAGGATCGAAACAGCCATTGAGAAAAACCAGGACTACTAATAATGAAATATTCCTGAAAATGAACAAGCGCATTGGGCACGTAGTCAATGAAGCTGATATTCTACAGATCATAGATCCACTGCGGGACATTTCTCATACTGTGATTGTAAGCAAAATCTACTGTTTCCAAGTGACTATGCACTGTCCATAAAGAATGACTAGCTCGGGAGCTTGGTAGTCTAGCCATGCACAATGTTGATCACTGATATGATTGGTCGCTGAAGTTGTAGAGGTGAATTGTGGGGTTGAATTCAATATTTCCGTTCCATAACTGAAGATCATTCGCGCAACTGCAAGCTAATGTGTTGCAATCCACGGAACATAACCCAGTCCTTTGCTGCAGCGTTCTCAGATGTCATCTGTGTGTCACTAACAGAGCGGATGCTCTAATCTATGCCTAATACAGTCATTGCTGCTTCGTACTTCATAGCATTTGCCCTGGTCACAAATTGGGCTAAGAATGGAGACACATTTTTTTCAAAGACTAAACTGGTACCGTTACACTCATCTACGTCTTGTTTCTTGTCTGTTTTCATTTCTCTCCACAAATGCCTGAGGACAGTGCTGTCCTTTGGTTCATGTTCAGTCTGTTAACACATCCCAGTGAAGTCAGAGATCAACTCGACAGGACGCCGTTGAAACTTCAGAGGTACTGTACAGAGAACGATTCATTTTGTAGCTTGGCCTAAAGAGCACGATGTCATTCAAGCATAAATCCGGATGTTTGGCAGCAAGATCAAAGACGTTAATGGTCTTCATTGTCGGTTTGTCAGGTTAAAGTACGGACAGGAACCATGGAGTTACTTACTGATTCTTCCTCGTCGTCCGTCACTTTACCGATGTTATCTTTTTACAGACAACTTGCTGTCATTTCGGAATTATTCTGTTGACTTGATTTATCAATTTCTATGAGACTAATGCCGCTTTAACCATTCGCGTGTGATATCGGTAAGTCTACAACTCGACAACTTCCTTTTCCTCAGGCTTCACAAAAGGCATCAGTGGTTCGTCTTCTCATTATCGATGAAGATAATGATCGAATCTGCTAGTTCTGTTTTTGTTGTTACACGAAGATCGTGAAGTTGTTCGTGAGTCACTGTTCTGCCCTCTTAGGACTGGCAGTATAGGTCCACGCAAAGTGATGTTTGCCGGAGAACATCAAATCAGCCTGGACTAGTACATTAAACAGCTCAGTTTTGGACGTTTTCCAACTGTTCTATTGACCCTCGTGTAAATTCCAATTGACATAGGGAAGTCTCATGTGACCTTGCCAAAGGATGACAACAGCTGCACCCATTCATCTGTCTACGCTACAAAAACTCCACTCCAAGTTGTTTTCAATGTCTCTTCTTTATTGCTATTCGGCGTGGTAAATTCAGTTCCTCGTATTCGCCTTCCAACGAAATCTCGGCTGCGGCACTGTTATTGACTTCCGGCCAGTGTCTAAAATGGGCGGGGAAAATGCTGCCACACACAGCGGTTAACCATGACACCCATTTCTGTTCCCTAATACAAGCCAGTCATAAAAGTCCAGGCGCTGTGGTTGCAATCCCAACCGGTAAGTAGCGCTAATATAGTTTGTGGTTGGGGAATGCGATGCATCGTGCAATTACTACTTGTTTCTTTGTTTACGATACACAAAATGAATGCATTGCAACGCTGGCTCTTAAAGTTTGTAGTAATTATCACCTGCCCACACACATCCCATTGGGATTGCGAATTTTGTGTGTGAAATTGTCTCAAACCCTCAATTCAGAAGCATTGCTAAATCAAGTTCGCAGAATGCACAAGTTAGAAACTTTCATTATTATTCAAATAGTAATTGACTCTTATCAACATCATGAAATTGTTTCGTATTGGTGTACTGGCCACAGGCAAATAACGTGTGTTCAGATGTCCTGTTTCTGTAACTGATTAGGAGCAAAGTGTGAAGTGAAGTTTGAAAATGTCAAGATAGCATTGCAGTCTCTGAAGTGAAGATATTGTTTACATTTTCTGCTCGAAACCATTTACGTGAAAAAGGTGAAGTTGTAAGAACAGTTGCCACAAACAGAGTAAAATACCCAACATCGGGGCATGTTTTCAACAAAAAATTGGGGATTTCATAAATTGGCTAACGCATCCAAGACTTTTCATTTATATCTACAATCAAATCCTTTGTTGCCCACGTCAGTTGAAGAACTATGGGAGTCATATGCCACTTTCAACTGTCCAAAAAGTGTTCCCTATCGTTTATTATTCTCCCCGCGAGCTGTCACTTTTCAAATATCTGTGTACTAATAAAGTGCTCCAGTGATCGAATGACGTCAAAGCTTACATGCTGCTTTGGCACATATCAACTCTTAATACCTGTCTTCAATACATGCAACTGAAAATTGAATGTTTTACAAGAGGTGAGTTTTATTTTCTCAGTGGCAAATAAGAGCATTAGTGTCCATGACGTCGTAGGTCTTATTCAACAAAGGGAGGATTCATCTCTACTCGAAACATAGCTCAAAGATTGATCGTTTTCACGTCTCTTTTCGAGTAAACTTACAAATGTATACTCTAATGTTGCAGCGTAGGTAGGTTGAACTTTAGCGAGTCTGAATCTAAATCGAACCTGAGTTTGAAGATAAGATTCAGTATCCGGGGTTCCATGCTAGTATTATTTTTGTACATGCAGTATCAAAACTGAGTCGAGCTCAATACCTTCAAAGTTTTCGTAGTACTTTGTGAGCTCAGAGATCACAAAATGCAGTTTCAAATGTTGTTATTGTTTCTTCTCGTAGAAACACGTTTGCCACGTTAGTATCTTTAGAACAACGAATAGACGCTAAGTCTTTTATTGCAAATTATGAGTTAAATGACTTGCAAGGAAATCAAATTATTCACAATGCAGTTACGAACACTGAGACTCCCACCACCAGCTTTCGCTTGATTGAAATCCAGTGCACTCTAATGTAATTTCTTGATTATCGTAGTTAAAATCACATGCTTTGAGCCATACGGTATTAAATGGGCAGTGCAACAATCCGTGGATTTCGAACATTTTCAATTATCGCCATTTTCCCGAGCGTTCATACAATTTAGGTGTAGAAGACGTCATAAAATGGCGATGTCAAAAGAAAAGTCATCGTTTAATTATTACTTTTTCACAACTTATAAAATGACGAAAGTGCCAACAGCAGAAATGTCACCAAAGATCCAACCAGGCCTATGAATGTACATGTAAAACGTACATATGTTGTCGCATGCATGTAAAAACAGCACAATGAAAAATGTCGTCTGATTCTAGTTGCGACCTCGACTACGCTGTATAAAGAGCCGGGATCAGTTTACAAACATTCATCCAATAAACCACCAATGTTATTTGTCAGTATCCGTGCTAGCAGTGATTCATCCGGAACTCGCCAAAATTTGACTGCAGGCGGACAACACAGGTGGCCAACCTCCGGAGCGATTTATTTTTGATTCATTTAAAATGATTCGAAAACACAGAATATAAAACCAACACTGGTGTTTCAGTTTAAAGCAAATTTACAGTTTACCATATAGCCCACATGAACATAAACCTTACAAAAGACGAAGTTAGCAGCTACATGTATAGTCGCGTAACTTGGAATCGAAGAACTCGACATAGGAAGCCACTTTACGGTGCAACCTTCATATTACCCGATAAACGACATAAAGTCTACAATTTTCATAGTTGGTTGTATATTCTGTGGAAGGAAATGGCTCGAGATCGGCTTAATTAAACAGGCCGCGGTCCGTAGACTGCGTGAAATGACAATTTACATTGGACGAGGAGGGAAGATGGCTCAACTGAGCTTCGCTGAGGGACGGGACATCATGTCAATTGTGCTAAAAGTAGTTTGATTGGGGTGAACAATCCTGCCATCTAGAAGTCCAACGTTTAACCCTCCTGTCTCGTTTTTGCTCACGTCACAAGGTGCCTGAAAATACTGCAAAATGACAAATTATAAGCTACTTTGAGCATACTCTTTAGCCAATTTAAAATCCAGGTTTAGAAGGATGGGGTTTCAACTACTAAGCACAAATCATCGCAAGACATTCATTGATTTTTTACCAGTTTCACTGCATGCTCTCGAGTGTTCCAATATTTTTGCACTGTTTTCAAAATACTAAAGGAGCGATTGTGTAATATTTTATGGAACGCCTCTAGCGTCACCTTGTGACGGGTCTTTTCTGTGAAATGTACATGTAGCGACCTGCAAAAGTACAACGGTGACTTCTTCGTTAGAGTCGCATGTACAGTCAAAATGTTACACACGAAAGACAGTTTATCCAAATAAACGAGAGCAACGCTGTGAGGACTTGATGTCTGTGACCTTGGATGATTTTCTCACGTGCTGTGTCCACAGTTGTTGAGTTCTTGTAGGTTCTATTTGCTTAATCAGTGAAGATGAACTTGTATTTCTCAGTGGAGACAGGACATTGTGTAGGTTGTGTTTTTGTGTGAGACAGTGCTGGCCATTTTTTATATTTTTTCTTTGTGTCAAATGCTCAATCTTTGTAATTGTAAGCCACGTCAAAACATGACGATCCCATTGGGTTGGTCAACACAATGTATAACCTTAACACTGATTGGTTCTTTTAAGAACACCGACAGCATCATTGACGCGTCAGCGTGTTAAAAAAAGACCCCATGTGTAGAATTTCTCGCTTACACTGGTCATCGCTCTGAGTCCCTAAGCCCCAGACGACTTTTTCGATCTCTATTCAGCACGCCCTTTGTATTGATGTAGATCTGAGTTAATGAAGTGGAAAGGTAATAGCTGGCACTACTTTCTTAACAATGGTGGTAGTTATTACACCCAAATTGATTGTTTTTCTCTGGCATTTGCACAGAGTTAAAGCCTGAAATCTGGAGAGCAGTTTCAACTTAGTACATTTTAAATATTACAAAAAGACTAAAAAGTTAATTTGCGTTGATCTTGACAAAGGGCCACTTCCCAAAGGTATGTTGGTTTTAAATATGTTTCATACCTATTTTCATTACTTTATTTTAATACGCCTGTCTACTTGTTTTTTTCTTACCGGTTAGGGTTGCTATCTTTTTATTTTGTGATTAACCGAAGCATCAAAACAACTTAGAAGTCAGTTAATTCTGAACCCATTCCTGAATTTTCCAGATTACAGCTACACCAAACATGTCACAGCAAACAAAACTCCACGTGCCATTAGTTCAAGTTCAATCTTTATTAGAACTCAAATCATAAAAATATATACAAATGTGCAAATATGGTGATAGCCAAACTGAAGATTTGGAACCTCTGGACAATTTTGGTTGCAGTAACTACATAACTAAGACTAGCTTTTCCTCAGTCATAAAAATGAAATTACAGCTCTTGCCCACCGACCAACCTCTTCCACTGCTTGCCCTCTCTCGTTGACTACAAAGTTTTCTCCACAGGTGTTCCATTACAACTACAAGCTATCTATCGAAATTGGCGCATTTCCGCGAATAGCAGTTTTCCGGTTAGTATACTACTCCTGGAGTAAAGTAGTTCGGCATTCACTGGGCCATAAGCGATGTTTTAAAAAAATATTGATATCTAATTCAGTCACTGTGTGTTGTTCATTGATGTTTCAGTGTAGCTTAGTTGTACATTGCAAGAATAATCTCCACGTGATATTGTTATTTCTGATCATCGTTTGTAAATCACCGAGTATATCAATACGCACAGTTGTTTATCTTCAATCGTACCCAATGTTTGTAGTTTTAGCTTAATAGTTCATCGATTTTAAAACTCGAAAACCAAACTTGGTTGTTTTTTCCATCTGAATACAGCTGTGGTACCTGTTTTTAACGAAAAGTGTAGGTTTATGCATTTTGAAAATTCGCCACTATGCACAGGCAGAGGTGTTTACTACAGTTTATGGTCGGGTAATTACACTTAATTGGGTCTTGCTCGCATCGGACAATGTGGTCAGCGCAACTGAGTCTGGCGCCGCGCTCTCTTGAACCCCGGTAAAAGCCGCTCCGAAGGACGACCGGTGAAAAGTCACTCATATCTTTAGAAATGCGTGACTTTCGTGTAAGCGTATTATTCGGAATGCGTCACAAGGTGACGCTAGTAGCGTTCCATAATATTTGTTCCCTCCGTTACAAGAAAATAAATTATATTGAGTAATCGGGCATCCGTTCAATCTGTTGGTCCAGTCGACTCAACAAGTTTTTGTCCACTTGTTGTGAAAAAAGTGTCCCAGCCAATGTAAGAAGAGTTTAGTGGAAATGAATTCTGTATTATTTTTGTGTGTAACGTGCTATTGGACAAATACCGTAGTGAGACAGTGGTGGCGCATTGTCGGTTACAACGCAATCGAAACTCTTTGACCCAAACCACAGGAAACAGCAAACTAATTCAAACTGCTTCTTGTTGCTTGAGGCTCCCTGCTTTTGGACGGACATGTTGTAGTGATCTCGTTCACTGCGACATAACTGAGAATCTGATGAAGTCGGGCTCTTCTCAGTCTTAATGGGCTTCAACAATATTTTTCGAGTAATATTATTCGTTTTAAAGATGACAACACACGCGTTGTTTTGTAGCGGAACGATAGTTTTAATTAAATATTTAAGATCAGAGTATTTGGGCAGCAATTTTTTTTCTTGTGTTCACCACCTAACGCAAATTGTATACTAGTTACGTGACCGTCCACAAACAAATCATTCAGCGTATTGGAAAGCAAGTTTGAAAGGGTTGTCCAACCCCTCCAAGATACATGTAGCAGTTGACGTTTCGATTCGTGATGATGGTAGAACCCAAGAAATTTTAGAACAATTCGTGTAATAATCAATCTATTTCGTGTTATCCATATTTAAGTCATGAACATTAATGATGTTTTCATTGGGAAATAATAACTAATTTGATATTTTGTGATGCGATGAAAGCAAACAGCTTTAAGAGGAAGGTGGTGACCGTCAACACCAAAGTCACAAAAGGAAGGTTTTAGGCAGTGAAAGTTCACGGTTTCCTTAACGTGACTTACGGATGAAACGTAAACAGGACTGACTAGTACCGTATCAGTTGATTCCAATTGTGTAAACATTAGTTGAGCAAACATTTGAAACATTGGGTAAATTTGTGTATCATTTAGTTCCCCTGAAAGTTGAACATGAACAACCCTACACAGTGCATGTACGAAAAAGTCGTCCCCTCTTTGCTCGCACCCTAAAATGGAAAAAAGAACCAGGCAACGCAAAGACAAACCATTCCACTGACACCCTCATAACAATAGGCCTTTTGCGAGTTTATAACAATAACGCGAGATTATGTGAGACTTAACTGTGACGTCACGGGAAGTGGGGCAAAAGCTTGTCGTTTGGTCATTTGCCCAATACGGTAGCAGAGTGTATTCTGTTATTGTCTNCGAGTTCAAGGCTTGTAGCGTCACATATGCACTGTTGCCTCAGCTGTGAGTGTTGCAAATGTCATAGAGCTTAATAAATTTGTTGTGAATATCTCTGTCCGGCGAAAGTTAGCTTGTGTCATATGGCCTGATGCAAAAATTCAGGTGGAAATGGTCCCACCGCACGTTTCTTAGCTTACTGTAGCAGCGGCGGAATGACTGATCCGAGTCACCTTTTAGGAACGACAGAATCGTTCACTGAAGTTGTGGGTCTCGCTGGCTAAAATGAACATCAAACTTCTTCATGACAAGTTCAAAAGTGTTCGGGTTTTTAACTTTCTACGTCGGTGCCATCTGCGCCGTATTTGCGTTGTGGCAAAACTAGAAAATTATAGATTGAAAAATATTTCCAACACAGAATCGCCACTATGGTTTAGCAACAACCCAACCTTTCGCTCATCCCGGACTGCTACTGCATCCGATAGCTTTTACATGTAACTAATAAACCAGGAAACGCTGTCGCCACTTAAGCCAGCTTGGCGACGGATTTCCGGCCACTCAGATTCGCCATGAGAAATCTCCAGTTACGTGTACCCCTTCTGATAGGTCGCTTCTTCATGAGAGCAGATTTGTCTGTCGCCGATACTTTTGCGTTTATCGGTCGATGTCTGTTTTGCTGTTTTCTGCCCAGACAGTGTGCACGGTCGATAGACAACTCGCCTATTGTTAAATCATCAGCCACTTGTTGAACCAATTCATCAGTTTTGTCCCATGACTCGTTTACCTCCTCCTTCATACCATGTACACCTGTATAGTAATATTGTCCCTTCTGGACCTATTTTCGAGGTCGTCCACCTTTTTCTCTAGCAGCTTAATGCAATCCCTGAGTTTGACATTCTCAGTCTTTGTCTCTTGAAATTGCGGTCTTAGTTTATCTTTTTCCTTCATACCATCAAATCTGGTAGCGCCATCTAAAGGGGAAGTTGAATCTTATCATGAGGTACCCTTCAGACACTTTAATTTGTGAAAAATCCGGATGGTCCAGCAGCACCGACTCAATTTCTATTATCTGAAGGATTTTGACATTCCGACTGTATACTTTCTTTCAGGTCACAGTACATGCATGCGAATGGTAGCTTTAGGATAAAAACTGATGGATTGTAGGTATTTTTGTTCGTTTTTACGTAGCCGGCTGCAGCAGCGCTGGGAGCTGTAAAAGTCGAAAAATTGACTTTGGAATCTGTTTCAATTGTCTTTGCACAAAGTTTTTGAAGTCTTTGGCTCAGAACACTGATCATATTTTCAGATTTTGCACGCCCCGTGGAACAACAGAGTGTTGGAGCTCTCGATACCCGGTTTTTCAAGCCCCAAAACATCAAAACTGTTGACTGACACATTAATGTAAGTACTGTACTAATACATTACGTCAAAACTGGGCAAATCCCGTCGTTGCAACAATCCGTAGACCTTACGACACTCACTCAGCAAAGTCACTTCGAGACAAATTTGTGAGACTTAATTTCGTGCGTGACTTCAATTAAGTGTTTAGGTAGTAAAACGGAATGAAATACATCTCCATGTTTAAATGATGCCATCACTTCTCAAGCATTGCTCAGTTGAAAACAATCTACAGATACTTGTTTTTAACAATTGGCCTAAAGATCGGTTTCACTGTTTGTGTATAAACCCCTCTACTGTCAACCAAAGAGAGTTTCACATGAGTTCTTGTATCCATATTTATGTGACCACACTTACACATGTGAGTTCATACTGCCGTCATCTCCGTCTGGGCGTTAGTGCGCGCGCCTGTCACCAGGGCGTCCGGCGTCCGAGCGTCCGGCTTCCGCTGCCGCTTCATCTCATAAGCCTCTAGTGTCAGATGTGTTCATTTGAAGTTGGTGACGGACTACGAGTTTTGGACAGGTACGTTTTCTACGAATCGGGCTTTGGCCTCAAGATAGCGTTTTCTTATTTGTTCATGCTTTCCTTTAGCGTTTATATTTTTCAGATGTCTCTGGTTCCCTGGGAAATAGCGGCCATTATGATTGGTGGCAGTGTAGCAGTGGCACTGCTGATTGTACTATTCTGCAAACTGATCACTCCGTTGGCTGGAAATGCGAAATCGGTATGGAAAGTTACCAAGTGCCTGGAAAAGAGTGAAGAAAAAGACGAATTAACCAAACACGAACAGGCACTAGATGAATACAAGGTGACACGCTAATTAAATAAGTTTTCATTGTAATTGTTAATTCTCAGGGCAATGAAAGATAATGATTGGTGAAACGATAAGTAGTTGGCATTTCAGTTGTTTCTTTTTTGGTTTCTATGACATATGCGGTCAAGCATGTTTACATTTTCAAATACTAGCTTACTATAATAAAACGTGCATCGGCTTTAAAACCAAACTTGATCTGATCTCCGCCTGCCAAATGATTGATGAATGATGAACTGTCATTTCAGGCCAAAAAGTCTAGTTGGTTCTGATCTATACCACGGTTCATTTTGAGACCTGCGCTCATTGACTATAAACACGCTCCTCCGCATCAATTTCAGTCAAGATTTTTTAATGTTAATCACTAAAAATACAATGGATAATAATGGCAGTTAAGCTTAGAAATCGCTAGAATGGATATCAACTAAGATCAGGGCACGAGGTCTAATTAATGTACTCGAAATAGTACTCGGAAATTATTTATTTTACTTTTTCATGAACTCGGGATATTAAGTGCCTATTATTCTCTGATTGCTCACATAATGGTATACGCATGCGAGTTTCTAGTTCAAGTTCGCACTTGATGATCTCCGATTCCAGCTAAAAACTCCTGACCAGTAAAAACTCGACATTTCGAGCCTTCATCCTGAGGTCATTAAATGCAAAATGGGATTAGACAGTTATTCACGCAAGCGATTATGTACTGGATAGTGGAATGATAGACAATTATCTTGACTTCGAACAAAAATATATTAATAGAAAATGCCAAAAAACAAATCAGGTTTGATTTTGAGTAAACATATTAGACCCCAGGTCTTGCTATAATTTTGCTAAGCTGTGCACACGCAAACAAGTAAGGAAAATCAAGGCTTGAAACGTCATGATATACCAAGCGGTGGGAAAAAAGAGAAAGTAAAATAGCGCATCGTTTTGCTCGTCTCAGTGAGATTTTCTTTTCTAAAACATGAGCAGCTAACAAAATGCTGCACCACCGATTCGTTTTTCAAAAAATCAGAACCAATTTTAATTTTTGGCATCAAATTTGTGTAATTTGAAGTACCGCAATTTTGTACAGCTCTACGTCACAGCACTGTCCTTTGGATGCCTTTGTTTCCATGTAGGATCCATCAGAACAAGAACTGATATTAGATGGTTCAGGGAAATATGTACACTATGATACATTAAGTGGTGATGGCAGTGGTACTGGCGAAACGACCCTGAAACATCTTGACGAAATTACACCAGATGAGGACACAAGCCGCGCGAGCAGTCCTGCGCACTCTTATGGAGATTCTTCTGTTGGTAGGATTTGTATCTTTTTTAGCATAAATCCCAGTGGCCCTGTAAGCTAGAGCAGTTAAAGGTAAAATTGGGACTTTTGGACGTTTGGATAGATAATAGGACTGACTTATTAGATGAATGGTAACCATTCTTGTGAAACTTAATTTGTTCAAATCCAAGCTTTCCAGAAACTGAAATTTGACGTCCTATGAATTCACCGCCATTTTATCCTGCCTATTGTTCAGTCAGTTCCTGAATTTGTAACCAGATGCTTATGTCATTAATATTACATCGCCTGATTTATTTTGTAAACAGAGATAGTTTTTATGGATCTTCACTGTGGTAATGGCTGGTCAATGAGTGGGGCCCGCCTACTTTAATATATATGATTCCGCTCGACGGTCATCTTCAGGCTGGGGTCCCTATGCTCCAATCAAAGGTAGCCAACTAGTCGGGGATCCCCTATAGGTGCCCCACTCAAAAGTTCCGCTCAGTGGTTGCCTTTGGGCGGGGCTCTTTATATTAAAAGAGCAGACCCAAAGGCAGCCGCATATCATGATATTATTGGGGCCACGCTCGAAGGCAACAATAAAGCTAGGCCCCCTGTGTGAGTATAGGAGGCCTCGCATGAAGATAACCGTACACTGGGCTCTAAATTCAATTTTTGTCTATGACATTTTATTAGGAATAAGTCATTTTAAATAATAAGCTGTTCAATGTTAATAATTTTTAATCCGACGAGAGATCGAGTCCAATAGCGCGCCTCATTCAAACTCGGTATATACCATTCTCGAGACTACATAGTCGCCGGCAGCAATGTGAGACTGACTTGTAGGCCATGCTGAGTTGTTGCGTGCCCTGCTTTACGCTTTCCCGAGGCGCGCGCTCGATTGGAGTACCGTTCCATCAGTTCCCGAGGGACAGTGCACAGAAAAGAGCATGGCTGACGAAACTTAGAAATGTTGCATTGCCGGCGAAAGCCTCGTTTGGACGTCAGGTTGGAAAAAGGTATGTGACATCAAAATTTGTCACACATAAGGACTAGCTTTCTCAAACATGAAGAGAGTTATATCATATCTCGGGATAACTCGATTCGAACTTATTATCTTCTACTGCACCCCATTGGAATTCGTCACTCCGGACTATATCGACGTCGGATTGGGGCTTCGATATCAGGCGCGCTTATCGAAGTCATCGGAGATAAGATTTCATACACAATTACGACGTTTTACAATTCACGAAAGTCCCAAATTTTCATCACATTGCCAGATACAGGAACTGACGAATGACTTAAAGTGAAACTTGCATTCTAATCCTTATCTCTGAAATTGGTTGGCCGAATTAGTTAGAAACAGTACCGCATATAGGGACGATGTGAATATGAATTAGGTTGAACATTTTCAAATGTTAATTTTTAAGAACGAGTTTTGTGGCGAAAATGATCCGCCGCAAATCATCGATCCGTGTCCAGTAGGTAGTGTGACGTGGTGCTGAGTAATTATATACACTAACGAGCGTGATTATCAACTTTCTGTAATCGCATGTCTATCATATACATGACCTTTGAAATTATGGAGAGATGTGTTGCTGAATGAACCACTACACGAACATGGTACAGGTAACATCTTTCTGAGCAAAAGCAAACGCATGCTCTTTGAATTCTTGACAAAAAGATCATGCACGCATCAGCGATATATGACCAAATCAAACTGGGCAGTTTCAGAACACGACGGGTCACAAGCAAGTTTATCAAGAACAATGTCATGTGAAAGCGTTTTGTCCGACTTCGATATAATGGACGTGGAACCAGAACTTCCCAAGTGGGGTCAGATAGAATTTGGCTTGGAGTACGATAGGTTTGTAAATTTGTCAATTACCTGTAGGGATTGGAACTATGTACATGTAGCTGCGCCAACATTTTATAGAAATGACCATCACGTGAAAGTTTACTATGATAAATACACTCTTACGTTATGTAATAAATAGTAATTACCTATTGTTATTTGAAGTGCTTTGCAACCCTGAAATTTGCATTTGTTTCGCATAATTTTGAATTTTCCCGTTCAGTATAACTTTCAAAAACTCCACATGTTAAAATATAGGCAATTTAACACGTAACCTTCAGAAAACCTCTAAGAATAAACTTAATGACAAAGATGAGTTGGGAAAGCAATCTCGAAAGAACAACAAAAGGACTTTGTGATGTTGCAGCTAATAAAATACTGTTCATGACAGAAAACTTTAATCCTTTACACGGTACCTTGCGCTACACTCGATGAAATGTTTTCCAGAGAAATCGGTGAACTCGTAGTTAGTGTGATCCAAGCCAAAGACCTACCAGTCAATGAGTACTCAGGAACTTTGGACACTTATGTCTGGGTGATACTCTTACCAGATGAGACAAACATAAAGCAGACTCAGGTATTTACTTTTTACGTACGAAAATATCCCGTGCGCAATATTTTTTCGAGTTAGACCTCAAGTGAGAGGTATTTCTGTAAGAAATACAGTTAGGTATTTTGGTCACGAAGCATTCATGAGGCTCAAAAATTGAAACCATTAATTTTTGAGTGATTATCCTGCATATCGCACTGCATCCGACTATAATACACGGTATATATGTTTATATTGTACGTAGCAGAATAATTGACTTTCCTTGTCTTGTCTTGCCTTGTTTAGACACAGAAAGACACGCTACACCCTATCTATAAAGAACGGTTCTTCTTCAACGTTGGTTATGAAGAATTAGACAACAAAGTTCTACAGTTCCAAATATACGCTGTGGACAAGTTTGCACGTCCGAAGTTGATAGGTGAATCAGATCTGAGCATTGGTGACATCGATATATCGTCTCCAGTAAAAGTTTGGATGAATCTCAAGGACATCGAGGAACAGGTATCAATTGGTTTGGTTCAAACAATTTTGAAAAAAAAATCACAATGCAATGACGTATTTTACGAACAAGCCAAGAAACAGGTATGTTCGAAATATTTGGTGTTCGAGAACTGGAAAGGTTACCGTAACGGGTTAGGCTGCGTATTGTCAAGGGAAAATAGCCGCGAACAAAATGCTCTTATTTTTTCTTTTGTCTTTCAGCCTTGTCACAAAATTGGGGACATTATGTTCTCTATAAGCTACCTTCCCACTGCAGAGCGCCTCACTGTGGTCATTGTAAAAGCAAGGAATCTTATTTTCAGTACGGATGGCAACAACGGTTAGTAAAAACCGGTCTATTGTGTCTTTACGTTGGAAAGTGATACTCCAATGTGCGGCATTCAATATCGACTCTGTCTGCCTGCAGGGTGTGCACATTTGAAGCGATAAAGTATTCTTAAACCAGTACCGTTCTGTGTTTTGAAATGGGATAATTCAACAAGCACAATATTCAAAGCGCAAAGTTACCTGTTCAACACGCAAAACGCTTCTTATTATCTTTCTGTGCTTATTCAGTGCGTAAAATTGGTTATGGAACGCGCAGAATTGGTTTTTAATCGATTACCTTACTGCGCTTATTCAACGCGTTGAATTGGTTATTGAAAGCGCACTGACTTGTGTCCAATTAACGACAAGTTTACAGTCCGTGCGTAACACGGAGAGAACACACCACAGGCGAAATATAGAACTTATTAAAACTTACGTGTCGAATAAGCAATTGTACGCGTTGAATATGAAATATTCTGCACGTTGAATAACTACGTCTTGAGCATTAAAGAAGCGATGAATTATACACCCACCTTCTGTCAGGGCACGTTTGATTTACGAGTTCACTTACATGTACATAAGATGGGAATCACACCTTATCTTATTCAGATCAGAGGTGATTTCTAGCGTGCGAAGAGCACGTTGGTTGTTGTATACTTCACATACCAGATGTCTTGTGACAGCCAGGGGCAGGTTAATTTCAACCGATACGGCTGAAGCAGCGCGGTCGACTGAACATTTTTAAGCTTTCCACTACAACCAGTTTCAAATTAAACCAATTATAAGAACGCGGTACCGTTATGGAAAAGCAAATATACCTATGAGAAGTTTGTTTCATCACTAGAATAAAGGTCTATAACGGCTTAAAAGTTGCTCGTTAGGTGGCATTAGTGATATTTTGCAGATCCTTACGTGCGTATCTATTTAATACAAAACGGGAAAAAGATCAAGAAAAAGAAAACATCGGTGAAACGCAACGAAGCGAATCCCATCTACAATGAAGCGATGATATTTCATGTACCCGCAACCACTTTACAGGTAAAAAAGGTCCTTTTATACAGATAATCTAAAATCTATCCAAATGGTGAAATTCCGATCAACGCAGTCTTGAATCTAAGCTCCATCATTTGAGTTTGGTGTAGATCTCGAAAACAGTGTCATTTGGTCAGATTTTTGCCATACGATGTGATTTTAAAGCTCTTCCAAATGCTTTCAAATTGCCTCCCATTTGTCTTATTTTTTTGTTTTCAGTTTATCCTGCTCTAGTCTTGCAGGGTCTGTAGTTCTAAGTAACGTTCCACTGACTGTCAGTATTGTTTTTTACAGGATACAGAATTACGGATATCAGTCGCTGAGCAGCTTCCAAAAAGCAAGAATGTTCCATTGGGTCACGTGATCGTCGGCCCCAATACCACAGGAACAGAACTGGCTCACTGGAATCAGATGATTACGTCACTAAGAAAACCCGCGTCCGCTTGGCACTCGCTTAGACCTCCGAAATAGCTCCGCATCGTCAGAGATTATGTGCAAAAACTGTGGTCGCCCTCAGTGGCGTCGTTCTCTAAGCACCCCTGATGCAAAGGGCTATTTCTTTGACACTTTTGTTGCGGGGTCACGTACCACGAAAAAGGGACCGGGACCACTCACCTATAAGGCCGGAAGTAGTTTAGGACGTACCGCTCAGATGGGTGACTGATCCATATGAAAGGGTGCCTTTTCCGCTTAATTCACCACTAAAGGGTTTATTTCTAGGGTTACTGAACAAAATAGCCCATTTTGCAACATAATTCTGCAGAAAGCGTCCAATTTTTTATTCAATTTTGATTCAGTTAATATTTTATAGGTCCATATTGAGAAAAGGCGCTGACTGTTTCACAGATACTCCCAACATGGGCACGCTGCACGGATGCGGATTCATCTTGCCGCCGGCTACGCTGGCATCTAGCATCCCCGCCCCCTCCAACGACCAAAAACGTTAACTGTAATAAGGGGTTGGAAGAGTGACATGGGAGCCCAAAAAAATCTGACTGTTTGCTGGCGAAAAGCAGGACATGATAGTAATGTTTTAGGTGTTGTACAACGTGGAGTGCTTCACGATGTTTTGCTTGATTTGACGTACAAACAACGTTAATATATTTTGAATAGAGTGCAACCCGGCAGTTTTCCTTGGAATTTTGTCTCGAGGCCATTGTTAGGGCCCACCACCCAGTTTCTACCCGAGGTCGTCATTCGTTCCTCCCTTACCCCTTCACTACTGACAGCGGCACCTCCCACCGTCCACACATATGTTGTAGTCCCCCGGCTACAGTTTTACTTCAACGCCCCCTCCATTACCGGTATAGCAAGGTAAGCACTACTGGGGAGGGGGATACTAACTAATTCGACTGCCCTTTTGTCCTTGCGCTCCCAAATTCAGACTTCTCCCTACGCGTTTAATGAACAATTTTGACCTTTTGTGAATTTGACGTTATTACGGTACTGCCAAATCATTCGTAAGGTGTACGAAAGTAGGTCTTACACAAGACACCTTTAACGCGAGATGTGGAGGAAAGAGTAGATGGTATTATCGTATCCGAAACTATTTCCAAGAAGGAAACAGGCTGAAAGTCAATATTCACTTCATTAGGATTCTGTTTAGGGTAAGTTCACTTTATTAGGATAATGCGTTGAAAGGGTACGGTTGTATATGGCTCCTGGAGCATTTTCAAAGGGGTTGTTCAAAAATTCCAATTGTTGAAAAAGGCCAAGCCCGCTCAAAAGTGGCACATGTAGTAAGCAAAACTACACAAGTTTACAATTTGCAACCGTAGACTGTTCCAACCTCAACGGCTGCATGCCAACAGGAATTTGTGGAACGTCTTAAGTGGCGCGCTCACGGAACTAGTGAAGTGATGTAGAGACTGAAATATTGGAATATATGCGACATCGACTGTGCTGTACAATAGTCCCTTGAGCGCCCGACTCAGTCTATGATATCCCATTCAGAAGCCTTAGGTCCCAATTCCCGA